>AYJT01005989.1:0-11416 GCA_001278415.1 Ocimum tenuiflorum | reverse complement strand
GAAAGTAGAGAAAAAGGCGACGGAGCTTGAGAAGGGGCATGTCGAGCTTGATGACTACCGTCAGGCATCCGAGAAAAGCTCCGAACTTTGGAAAAAGCTCTGGACGATGGTCGAGAGAGGATCGACCTCGACCTCTTCTCTCACTGGGCCGCAGGGGCAGGACGTCTGCGAGGAACTAGCCAAGTTGACAGAGGACGTCATCTATGGCAAGATCCTTGAGCTTGACACTAAGTACGATGTTGAGAGAGTGAATAGGGTTGTCGTTGACGATGGCAAGAGGAGGGAGGTAGAGCAGGAGAGGGTCGATCTGGACCTTAATGCTAATCATGTGGTCGACCACTCTGCAGCTCCTGAGCAAGTGCCCGAGGATCCGGCATCGATGCTCGTGGATCCCGGGACTCATCGTCCTCCGCCCAGCTTTAGGCTTCGGCTTTATTTATTTTGATTAAAAAACATCATATTAATATGTAATTAAGACTCTAACTCTCGTCCTTTCTTCTTTTATATTATGCATATATTTGACTGGCCATTTCCTTTCATGTTTAAGTGCCTGACTCTTTTTATTGCTTTTGCATTTTCATTTTGATTATGCATGTTTGTTGTAGAAGTTAAGTTAGGAATATACCGATCCGTTGGTCGTGATGGTTTGACTTCGTTGTGTATTGTTGTCATCTCGATCGTTCGATGACTTTGAGGTACAGAGCCTTCGAGTACCGATACCCCCTCATACAAAAATTTAAGCAAAAAACAGACACGTATTAAACCAATAGTAAATGCGGTTGCAAAGACAAAATTTAAAATTTATAAGCCAACTGAGTAAAAAATTGACAAATATTAAAACTGATATTCTTTCAAATGCTTCACATTCCAAGAATAAGGGACTCAAACACCTTCCGGAGTCAAGAGAACATACGCACCACTTCCGATAACTTGCACGATGCGGTATGGGCCTTCCCGCGTTGCTCCTAGTTTACCAGCATTTGCTTCTTTTGTGCTCGGGAAGACTTGGTGAAGTACCCAGTCTCCTTCCACGAATGAACAAGAACGAGCGGACTTATCAAGATATTAGGATACTTGTTTTTTACGCATGGCCATCCATTGTGCTGTTCTCTCTCGATGCTCGTCCAACAAGTTGAGATTCAGCATCACCTGTTGCTCATTAGACTCCGGTTGGAATGACTCCACTCGAAGATTTCTCTCCGATACTTTAGACGGGGCAACTGCTTCCACCCTATAGCCAGAGTGAAGGGGATTTTGCCGGTGGCCATTCGGTAAGAAGTACGATAGGCCCACATCGTCGCTAGTAACTCTTCTACCCTCTTGGACTCGTGCTTGTTGAGCTCCTTCTTTAGGATTCCGATAACTGTCTTTTTGGTTGATCCTGCTGATCCATTGGCCTCCGGATATCTAGGAGTTGAGAAGGTCAAATTAATGCTCCAATCATCTTCAAAGTCTTGCAAGTTTTGGCTAATGAATTGAGGGCCATTATCAGTGTGAATTTCCCTAGGCATGCCAAACCGACACAAAACATTTCTCCACAAAAAGTTGCTGACCTCAGTATCCCTTATCCGGGACACAGCCCTCTGCTTCTACCCACTTAGTGAAATAGTCTGTCACCAGGAGCACATATTCCTTTTCTCCCACTCCTTGGGGTAACTTTTCAATGATATCTATTCCTCATCACGAAAAAGGCCACACGGGAAAACTTGGGTGTAGTGGTGCAGCTTGGCCACCACTTGATCTCTCAAATCTCTGACATTTGTCGCAATTCCTCCAAAACTTTTCAGAATCATCCTTCAACATCGGCCTATAGAATCCGGTCGAATGCGCTCTGTGCATTAAGGTTTGACCACTCGAATGGTTGCTGCAAGCCCCAGTATGCAAGTCCTCAAGAACATCGAGTCCTTGTGCTCGATTGATACACTTAAGTGGTGGACCTTAGAAAGATCTCTTGTACAACTAGTCGTTGATCACAGCAAAATGACCTACTTTCCTTTGCAATTTAAAGGCCGCGATTCTGTCACTTGGGATGACTCCATCCCTTAGATACCCCAACATTTCTATCCACCAATCATCCACATCATCAACCACTGATGTGACGGTAGACTGGGGCTCGCCCTCTCTCGTAGTGGGCCATTGAACAACTAACAGAGGAGTAGATCGACTTTCCTTAGAGATGGCCTCTGCTGCGAGGTTAGCAAGGGCGTTGACATGCATGTTCCGATCTCGAGGAACATGCGAGAAGCTAGCAATTTCAAAATTTTGCAACTCCTTCCTCAATTAATCGAGATACAGTAGGAGTTTTGGGCATCTCACCTGAAATTCTCCCAAGAGTTGCTTCACCACGAGCTGAGAATCACTCTGCAAGAATACCCGTGAAACTTTGAATTCCAGGGCTAACCGCAATCCAAGTATCACAGCCTCATATTCTGCTTCATTATTTATCGCCTCGAATGAGAATCGGAGGGATCTCTCGACGACCACCCCCCTAGGCAATACTAGAACCAGTCCTACTTTCTTCCCATCCTGATTACTCGCGCCATCGACCAACAACGTCCATGGTGCCTCCTTTGTGCTCGATACACTCAACAGTTCTCGTTTGGCCTTGAGATGAAGACCAACTGAGAAATCTGGCACAAAGTTGTGCGAATTTGTGATTTGATAGTTGTACGAAACTCGACATCGCCACAGCCCATTTCATCATACGCCTAGTTAGATCGAGTTTTGCCAAAAATGATTGTTGAGGGACTGCAGTGACAACTTTAATAAGGTGAGCTTCGAAGTATGGTCTCAATTTCCTCAACGCATTGACTAAGATGAGTACGAGCTTCTCGAGAGCCGTGTACCACATTTCTACACTGGCTAGCATCTTGCTGACATAATAGACTGGGTATAGTCTCCCCCGATTCTCTCGAACAAGAACGCTGTTCACTGCTGCTTTAGGGACTGCTAGATAGAGCAGTAGGGGTTCCTCCGGTTTAGGTTTTGAGGTTAGACAGATACCTCTTTAGTTACTCGAAGGTTGAGTCGCAGACTTCCCAGCCTTCTTCAATGCCTCAAAGAATGGTTGTGTCCTCTCCAAATATTTGGACACAAATCTTCTAAGAGCTGCTAACCTCCCTGTCATTCGCTGGATTTCCTTCGCATTCGTGAGAGCTTGGATGTTTTGAATGGCTTTGATTTGGTTCGGATCTGCTTCAATACCCCTTCATGTTACCAGATAACATAGAAATTTCCTAGATATAGCACCGAAAAAGCATTTTGTCGGGTTCAACTTCATATTGTACTTATTAAGAATCTCAAAGGCCTTTCGGAGGTGAGTGAGATGATCCTCGGGCTCTGAGGATTCACTAACGTGTCATTGATGTATACTTCCATGGTTTTTCTGATTTTCTATGCGAACATCCTGTTCATGAGTTTTTGATATGTTAATCCGATGTTCTTCAGCCCAACTAGCATGACTCGAAAGCAGTAAATTCCTTTGTTGGTCATGAATGCGATTTTCTCCTAGTCTTCTTCGTCTATAATAATCTGATTATAACTTGAAAAGGCATTCAAAAATGACATCATACCATGGCCGGCTATCGCATCGACGATCCGATCTATGTGCGACAGCGAAAAAGGGTCCTTCGGGCATTCCTTGTTGAGATCTATGTAATCGACACTTGCCCTATTCTTTCTATTATTTTTCACTTCCCGAATCGCACAGATCTTGAGGAGTGTATCCACGACCTGATTTTTCTCAGGATGAATCTACGTCGTTTCTACTTAACTGGCTTGAAAGTCGAATCTATCATGAGCTTATGAGTTGTTATGCTGGGATCTATTCCAGTCATTCCCTCATGAGACCAGGTGAATGTTTTTCTCTCAGCTATGAGAAAATCGACCAGCTGCTGCCTCAGATCTAAGGCTAAATTTGCACCGATAAATGTCTTCCGTGCTAGATCTTGCGAATCTATAGAGATTGCCTCCACATCTTCTTCCTTGGTTGTGTCTTGTGGATTAAGCTTAGGCTCCGCTTTGGACGGAGTTGGGACTGTCAGATCTAAAGTTTCTAATTGAAATCGTCGCCTAGATCCCCTCGGTGGGTGCCAATTTATTGAGGTTTGTCTTTTATCAAAATCGATTTAGAGCTCTAGCTTTGATTTTAATCGGACACCACGACTTCCAGGAAGCTTTATAGTCCCCTGGAATGGACTGGCTAATATTTTATATATGAGAAAGAGAGGTTTACAGGCGATATCCGGCAATCACAGTTGGAAGAAATACAGAGATAAGCTAATTGCTACAGGGTGCACAATAGCTATAGGACCAAAAGAGTAAAATGAGTGTGATGTGTGTAAGATGCATAATGTGTGACTGCAGTTGACTCATCGCCTATTTATACAACTTGTACAGGAGGAATCTCAATAACCCCTAAACTAAGGACTAAATTATAAATAGCCAAGGGGCAATCTGCAAAGCACGTGAGATCTCGTTAGAGTCACGCTTTGGGTGCCATGCTGACCCAGTAAGGGAATAATTATGGATCCTTCCTGTATGTGCATAAACGTGTGGCCAGCATCGTGCAAATTTTGTGAGAGAGCATGAGGGCTCCGGGCTGGTGAGTGTCGAGGAGAAGGTTTGGTCGAGGATCTTCTTTCTCATCCCAGCTCATGGGTCTCGAGCTTTTCCCGGGGTGACGGCAGCTGCTCAACTAATATGAATGACATATACCCAATGACCATCCTCGAACAATAAGCGTAAAACGTTAATTGCAAAATGTTTATCACCAACAAAAACCACCGATTCGATCAATGGAGATACTCTATAAAAGAAAATATACAGATTTCACTGGGATTTGGACTAATTGTGATTAATGCACGTTTATCTCCACGAACCGACCGACTTCGCTTCGTGAAGATAAAGGGACTATTATTGTGGGTCAAAATCTTCAGCATAAGATTTGACCCAAATCAATAGTGTAATCCCACATAACAACCCAAGGAGCACCGCGCATTCCTGCTTATCTGACGAAGGCAACCGTATTTGAGGAAATCCATGAAATTTGATAACTTGAACAGAGAACCCAAAAATCTAAAAAACAAACCAAAGTGCCATCCTAAAACTAAAAAATCAAACTCCATCCAAGGTCTCGAAGGACCATGAAAGCAGAAAGAGGGTTAGACGGATGATGCTATAAGGGTCCGATCCAGTGCAATCCTTTGAAAATACCCCTTGAAGCATGACTTTCGCAAGTAGGGAAAGCAGATCAAAACAAAGTATCTACTGATGGACACAAAGTTCCTTATCACGCGCTAGATCCAAAATCAGCTCAAATCATGGCGTAAAACACACGCTCTGCGTGGAGAAAGATACTTAACGGATTTTCTTAGATTAACCGTATTTTTATTATGTTTTCACCCCCATCGATTAGTTAGAATTGAGATTCAATCATAGTCGTTGTATGAATATGTGATTGTATGGTAAAATCACATATTCCAGTTACACTCACGCACTCATCACACCACTTCTTTCACACAATCACATTTTCCTTCATTCATATTGCTGTTTAATCGGAATTATCTTGTATTTCATTGTAAATCATCATTTTTATATATAAATTTCACGTCTGGACCGCTTTGGGGATGTAAAACATTCTCCGGGCAAGCATTAGGTCAATTCCATTTCTATTCAGTTAGAGTCCTTTGATCCGATATCGAATCACCCTCACAATAAGTATATATACACACGTTCATAATCAAATAATAAGTCTTTATTTGGTGATAAATAATAATGATACCAACCTTGGATTTCAGATTTGATGGCTAGATTTTAAAGTAATAAATATTATGCATAATTATATAACTCATCTTGCATTTTTGTGTAAAATCATGTCCATCTATTTCTTAGATGGACAGTTGTGATATTTTATTATCTATAACAAAGGGGTGCTTTAATCAACTTACACTACCCTATATATGTATAAAATGTTGTGTAATGTACATTATAAAATATATTTATTACATGTTAGGAAATATGTTAAGTTTTGCTAATGTAACCCTTGATGATAAAAACCCTTTAAACTTAGTTTGATCCTGTAATAGTTGAGGACTATGTTATAGATAGGTTAGCAGAAGTTTGAAGAACTGAAGAAGAGTCCAAGACCAGAAGATCAAATTAAGGGGAAAAACCAGAACTGATAAAGTCAATCAGCTCTAAGAAATCAGTGGAAACTAAGATCGGATGAGCCTAAAACTACGACAGAAGATTCAATTATAAGATTCTGGAACTTTCAGTTTTAGGAGGAAACTGAGACAGTTCCGAGACTGTCCAGCTGGCAGTTTTAAGAGGAAAACTATTCTAGCCAACTGACCAGCTTTAAGAAGAAACCTGAGAAGTGAGTCAGTCAAACAAACAAGACATACTCAATTTCAACACTTCACTACCTGATACTCAAGGAGTCAACTCAACTGATCCGAGTAAGCAATAAAGTAAAAGGCAGAAGTCTCAATTAAACAAGTTAGGAATGTGAGTAACAGATTCCTGACATCATCCTGATGGTCAAACTTATGGAAGAAACTATATTACCGTGTGAGATGAGAAGAAACTCAAAATGCATGCTGACATCGATTTCTTTCAGTTTCCTTATTAGGAAAATTGAAATGATCAAGAAGAACAAATGGTGAAAACAACAGGGTGAAGAAGAACAAACGTTCTTGGAAGACCCGAAAACACCACGTCAGCTGAAGCTCCTCTACCTTCCCGTTTCTCCTTCCTTAACCCTCTCTTCCTCCCTTTCTGCCCCCTTCTCCTTCTTTTCTAACTCTCTCCTTCTCCTCGTTCTCTCTTTCCACAGTGATCCATGTCAAATGGAGAATTTGGAAACCAGATTACCAGTATGGCTAGGAAAGAAAGCCAGTAGAAGATGGGCAAGATGAACTGCACCGGGAGAAGACTATGAAAAAATCAAGGCGTGGAATAGATCCCAAAAAAATGACATAACTATCTAGCAGAATACAGATCAATCTTTTACAACGAATCCAGAAAAATGAAATTTGTCCGGATCGTGTCCATTTAATACTAATAAGATCAAGACAAAGCTCATTGATAGTCTTACAATTAATGGCATCAATTAAATATTTACTATAAATCTCCAACTAAGTAGAAATCAGTGGGTTATTTGTAGAAGTATTCTTTGTCATATATTACATATAACAGCTTATGCATGCTAATAGAATATGAACTTGCATCTCCAACAATATGAGAGAAGTTCGTAATCTAATGCTCAAAGTCAACCCTAAACCCCAAGTGAATATACAATAATAAATCAATAATGTACATATATAAATGTGAAATTTGACCCAATAAACGCTTTTATTTTACAATATCTTTCTGACTCCCGCTTTGGCCACTTTCTACTTTTCTGCTTCTCTCATTTGCTTAAAATCTTCGTGAAGTGCTGACACAAATCTTGGTGAATTAGATGTCTGAGTTAATTAATTTTTATGGTCAAATCACTTAAACTCTATTGATTGGCTTATATTTTGTCAAACCACTTTCACTTTTCTCAGCAAATTAAGCTCCAAATTCTTTTTCACTAACACATAATTATGCTTGCACTTCTTGAAAAGCTTCCTTTTCAATATTATTTTTTACGTTTGGATAAGGTCTCCATTATCATGATATCTTGATAGGGTTTATTTATTTCTTTATATTCCCTTTACGTAGGGAAAATATATCATATTTACCACTAATCACAATTATTAGCATATAATAAACATTATATAATATCATAATTAGCTTTGAATTTAAGTATCAACTTAAAATTATGGAAGTTTCAAAAGAGCTGCATCAATGTAATGCAGAAATAATCAAATAAGACAAACGGAAAGAGGGTAATTAAGACATTCCCAATCGGGGTCCGGTTCTAATCTAACTAATGCATGTTGAATAACAAAGCAAATTTATACACATTATAAAATTGTCTTTATCCCATAAAACTTATCATATCCCTTTCAAATATTTAATTTAAAAATAATACTACAATTTGTATATTTTTAATTTTAATTTTACTCATATGATTATGTAATCGTCCATACCTACAATATAATTTATATTTACTTATTTTAATATATTCATAGTTTTTTATTAATATTGGTCATTATAGTTTTTTATAGTCTATAATCTTATATTATCCAAGAGTTATTTAATTAGGGTATGTATAAAATTATTGTATACATATATATTTACATACTATTCACTAATTCCGGAGGCGAATCGCCCAGAACTCGGATGTAAAAAGATGTGTGCCCTACAAATGAGAGGTAGTCCACTTAAAAAGATATATTGTATATATTTCTTCGCCAGTACTATATTATTATTGCACTGGCAGTCCAATAGTAGTGGACCCCTTTTTCCTACGTTTTCTTTTTTCTGTGCCATTGGGAGTAAAAACTATACGACTCTGCCATTTTTTCTGAATGCCACACGATTGGAATCTTTGAATTCGCAATATCACAAAGAAATAAAAGAAAAAGAATAATAATATTGAAAAGGATAGAATGACATTTTTCAGTGTTATTGATCAACATGTATATTTTATCTCATATGTTGCAGCTCCTAGGCTGATTGACCATCACGCATGCGACCTTTGAATAGTATTTACTATCATGATCTAAAGTCTAGTGCAATTATCCTTATGAATGATATGATCATGACTCTTTTTATGTCTCTTCCGTTCGACTTCATCTCAATTTTTCGGTATGTGCACACAAATCTAAACTACTTTCAGTCACTTTCATATTCACATCAATAGCAATAGATCAATTATTTGAGTTTCACGTACGTCGCATTATATAATTTTAATAATTGTACTGAATAAAAAATAGTATTCTATAACTTACCAATTACATTATCACTAAGTTTTAGAAGAAAATGAATTTTCTATGTAGAAAGTAACTAGTGGACGAGAAAAAGATTAAAATAATATAAATCAATTTGGACTAAAATTTTGTAATAGTGTCAAATAAATGTTGGTTGTTTGAATACAAAGACACTTTTCATACTGTTTAATTTTAATAAAATTATGGATATAAATTATATTAATTGAGCCTAACCCACATTCAACTCATCTTCGTTCGTCTGTATTAGTTCTATACATAATTCATATAATATAATTTTAATCAGTATGCGATATTAAAAGTTTTAGCTTACTTCGTGATAAACTTAATTTTATCATTACTTTACCATGTGAAGTTGAATTTCTAAGTAATAAGTACAGGGAAAAGTTTTTTAGGTCGATGTATATCAGTTTGAACTAATTAAAGTTCTATGAGAGTGTCAAATTAATGTTGGTGGTTTGAATATTAGGACAAGAGAACATTATATGACTTTCGGTAAATAGGTTTTGTAGTTATAATATAGATTCCCTTTTCCCAACACCTGTTATAGTTAGTGCCCTTTGCTTTCCCAATATCTATTTTCTTTTTAATTAAATAATTCTGTCTTCTCAGAGGATAAGCTACTTTACCTGTCACTCTCACGAAGTGACGGTGATTTTGATAAGACGTTAATATGGAAATGAGTATATATGCTGTTGCAGTTTGGAGTAAAATAAGATTTTGCAATGATCGAATTCACATTTATTCTCTAAAGTTGACTAGCTTTCACGAGTGTGCGCGTGTAGACGGCCGGCCTTGAGGAAAAGGGAGTTCCAGGAAGAAAAAGATTTTGGGTCCATAAATTTTTTCGACATCACAAATGTTTTAAAATTTATTAATAAGTATAGCTATTCAAATTAAAGAAAAGTAAAATTATAAACTAATGTAAATGAACCAAATCTATTCAAATTCTGATTAAAAAGATTTATTAAATAAATATATTAAATTGAAGATAGTCATCGCACGTTAACAAATTAGTATAAAGTATAAACTATATGATCTCAATAAGTTAAAAACTCATCCATAATGCAAAGAAGAATAAAATCACACAAAGTCAATGGTATATGCCCTCTGCATAACATTCCAAGGAGGACCACGCAAAGCCATAAATCTGACGAAGGCATCCGCATTCGAGGGACGCGTCAGAATCCCATGGTTTGAATAAGGAACCCGAAAGGTTAAAAGACGAACCGAAAAGCTCGAAAGTTGGACCTAGCCCACGAAGCAGATCGAAAGGCTCGAAAGACAACGAAAAAGGATAAAAGATTTGAAGGATAATGCTATGTGTTGGAACAGAGGTTCGATCCAGCTCAATCCCTCAAAAACACTCGTCCAATCATGATTTCTATAAATAAGAAAAGAAGCATAGAAAGGAAGCATGATTTCACGCGCAAGTCACACGCTTTTCTCACACGGTCACATTTTCTTTCCTTTTGATCACTTTTTTATCCGAATTATTTTGTATTTCGGTGTAAACCACTATTTCCTATATATATATTTCACGTCTGGACCGTTCTGAAGGACGTAAAACATTTTCGGAACAAGCGTTGCATCACTATTCATTGAGTCCTTTGATCCATATCAAAATAACCTTCAACGCTCATTATTTGAACATTATGGAGTGCATGATTGTAGTTGAAGTAGAGCCGTTAGACACTAAAAAGATATATGAACTATAGTGGAGTAGAGACACACCTTCAAAAAAAGAGTAAAGATGTGAACATGTATAAAAAAATAAGAGAGTGGGTTAAATATAGTTAACAATAAAAATTGTTATTATAGAAATTGATAAATGCATAAATAATTTTTTAATAAACATTTATTAGTATTTAATTAATGAAAATACATTAGACCAAAAAAATTGGGGCCCTGGATATATTTAAAGATAGATAAATGATAGATGGCATTAAAGGTAAGAACATATATAAAAATGTTATTACATATAAAGATAGGCGCATGTATTACTTTTAATAAAAAATTATTAATATTTAATTAATAACAAAATTCTGCACTCCAAAAAATCGGGTCCCCTCGAAATTGGTGGCCTTGGGCAGTCGCCCCTCCAGCATAGCCTCAAGAGCACCCTTTTTCTTATTAAACATAGAGGAATACTTCATACATTAATGCACCCTCTATATATATATAGAGAGATTTGATATGTCGGCCGACTAAAATAGGCACCTCTTGTTACCACCAAGCCACATAATCACTTTTTTTTCATTTTTTTTTCTTTTCCTAATCTTCCCTCTTCCAGATAATTATCTCATTATTCTTAAAAATTGTGAATACATTTCCCTCTCTAGAAATTCATTTATTCTTTCTTTTTTATTTTTTCCCTATTTTTTTCATTCTTAAACGAAAATAAATAAATAAATGAATTTTTGGAGAGGGCAACGTGTTCACAGTTTTTAGGAATAATGAGATGATTATTTGGAAGAGGGAAGATCAGCAACAGAAAAGGAAAAATGGGAAAAAAGTGATTATGTGGCTTGGCG
>AYJT01005950.1:0-10373 GCA_001278415.1 Ocimum tenuiflorum | reverse complement strand
GTATGTCCTTGTGTGTTTATAAAAAAGACAAATGACGATTTTCGTATTACTTTTGTTTATGATGATAACATAAACATAATTGGAACACAAAAAGAACTCGAAGAAGCTCGCTTATGCCTAAAGACGGAGTTTGAAATGAAAGAATTGGGTAAAACCAAGTATTGTGTCGGCCTGCAAATCGAACATCTCCCTAAAGGAGTCTTTGTATACCAGTCAACATATGTGAAAAAGATTTTAGAAAAATTTTATATGGATAAATTGCATCCACTTAGTACACCGATGGTTGTCCAATTCCTTGAAATAGATAGGGATCCATTTAGACCTAAAGAAGATAATGAAGATATTTTGGGACCCGAAGTTCCTTATTTAAGTGTCATTGGAGCACTACTCTATCTCGCAAATTGCATCAGACCTGATATTGCATTTGCGGTTAACTTGCTAGCAAGATTTAGTGTTTCTCCTACTATGAGACATTGGAATGGTGTTAAACATGTGTTTCGTTATCTTCAAGGTACAAAAGATCTTGGTTTATTATACAAAAGAAACCAAAACATGACATTGGTTGGCTATGCGGATGCAGAATACTTATCTGATTCCCATAATGCTAGATCACAGTTTGGTATATGTTTTTCTCTGTGGTGGTACTGCAATTTCTTGGAGATCTGTTAAACAGACTCTCATTACCACATCCTCAAATCACTTAGAGATTATAGCACTTTATGAAACCACAAAAGAATGTGTATGGTTAAAATCTTTGATACACCATATTCGCGGTTCATGTGGTATATCAACGGAAGAAAAATCTCCCACAATCCTTTACGAAGACAATGCAGCATGTGTTGTACAAATGAGCAGTGGATATGTCAAAAGAAATTTGACGAAACACATATTGCCAAAATTCTTTTATCCACACGATCTACAAAAGGATGGTGAAATAACAATACAAAAAATTCAATCTTGTGGTAATCTTGCAGATTTACACAAAGTCTCTCCCCACATCTACTTTTGGGAAATGTGTTATAACATTGGAATGAGAAGACTTGGAAAATTATTGTCTTTAGGGAGAGCGACAAACTAAATATAATCCTGAATATTAAGTCTGGCAGGCTGAATAGATGTACTCCTTTTTTCTTCTTAAGTTTTTCCCCATTTAGGTTTTCTTAGTGAATGTTTTTAATGAGGCATCTAATGCAACACATGAAATTCATGTCATATGCTCTTTTCCTCACATATTTCCCACATGATTTTGGTGTGATTTTTAACGAGGCATGGATGCAATGAAATAATGTCCAAGGGGGAGTGTTATAAATATTCTATTTTGTATGTGGACACTATTTTAGTTATTTATTTAATTGTATTTGCCCTTATATATAGGGTTGTAAACAGACTTATCTAATGAATGAAAAAACAATTTTCTTCTTTTTCTGCACAGTTTCTGTGTTTTCTCTCTTCTGATCTCTCTTTCTTTTTACTCATTCAATTCTCTACATTATTGATCAATTATTAAAGAAGGTTTGATCACATCAAATTAAAAGACTTATTATGATTATTATTATCTAAAAAAAATTAAAATATAACTTTCACAAAATTAATAATTTCATATTTTTTTTCTATTTCGAGTGAGAGAGCTTGCTCACGAGTCGAATACTACAAAGCTCAAATTTGACTCGTTTAGTTAACAAGTTTCACTAAATTAGCGCGAACGAATTTTTATTAAATCGAAATCCCAATAGTTAACGAGTAATTTAACTCATTTACACCCCTACTCCTATGCGCAATCTGTCCAATATCCTTCTCTTCACAAAACAAAATTCTTCTTTTTAAAATGCTTATTTTACACGTGTGTTGTATGTCCCAAATAAAGGGTGAAAATTAAAAAAATTTACAATGATAATGAGTGGAACGTTGCATTTTTTATTTTTCATCAAATTCAATTAAAACTCATCAAATTCTTTTTATTAAAATTATCTTTGATCATAGAATAAATCTTCATTCTTGAACTTACTTGCAATCATATAAAGTTATTCAAAGTACATTTCAACTCCTTGCAATAAAAATAAGGCAAAAATTATTTCTTTCTAACATCTATCATGAAGTCTTTTCTTTTTCTTCTAAATATAAGTTCTCGTCAGATTATTAAAAACTTTTATAGTTTAGATATAGGCGTCGAATGAAGTAAAACAATTGTAAAATAGAATGTTTATATCATAATTTCTTAACGCATGACCGTAAATGTATACATATTATAAAAATATCTTTTTCTTACAAACTTAAGGTTGTTCGTATATATCATCTCTATATTATTTGTTTGAGTTTATTTATGTTCTTTAGCTACAAGAAACCTAATTACAATATAAGAAAAACTATGAATGTTGCCCTAATGTATAGATTAATCTTTAGTTTTATCCTAACATAACTCGAAAAATTTCTGGTCATTGACGGGGGGGTCAAAAAAGTTATGAGGGTTATTTGTTTACAACTATGAGAGTAAAGATGAATTTTGAATATATTATGGAGGGAATTATTTTCTTGAAAAATGTGAAGTGCATTAGAAGGGGAAAAACAGAGAGAGAAAGAAAGAGAGAGAGCAAACAAGGAGAGCGTAAACTAGAAGGTGAATATGAAAGTGGAAGAAGATGAATGAAAAAAGACTCATACAGCATTACAGTGGAAGAGTTGGTTGGAGAAATAATGAATAAAATGGTATTAAGGTCAAAAGTGTTGGATAACCTAGTAGGTGAATATGAATGTTGAATGGAAACAAAGGAGCAAAACTTAATTTTGATGACTGAATTGAAAATCATAAAATATAGATGAAATGTTTATTGTGTTTATTTATTTATTTATTTAGTTAGAACAGTCTTTCGATAACACAAATTTTTTGCAATACTGTAGTGTGTAAATTTTTTATATTATAAAGAGGCAAAACAACTACAAATAAAAAACAGCAAGCTTCAGGCATGAAATGGTTAGAGTTGCCAAAATATGTAAGAATTCGAACCAATTAGGACTTTGGAAATAATGATGGCTTATCTTGTTGCCACTTGGAAATATATAAGCAGGCTGCACTGAAAATGAAAAGACAATAAACCAAAACTGAACTCCTATTGTACAGAGCAATGGTACAATGATCCCACTGAAAGCAAGAGCATAAAACAGGATCAGGCCAAACAACCTCCACTTGGAGCTTAACACTAAACTGTATCTAAATTATGAAGTGCCAGTGGAAGGGAAAAACACATCTCCACTAGCACAAAGTTAGCAACCATCTTTCTAAGTTACATCAAGCACCCCATACAAACCTCAGATGCCTCGTCGCCTTCAATAAATCATACCACCGTGCTTGGAACTCATCTTTCCAGCTGATTAATAACCGTTGGGCCAGATTTGGGACTGCTTAGGCTGTCCTTGAGAGGCACCATCTCTTGCGTTTTGTTGCTGGTCAACTGCCTGCGACTGGTAGAAATTAGGGTACCCAGGCGCCCCATAATTCTGTGACTGCTGCTGACCTTGTTGCCTAAAACCACCAGGCTGCTGATTCTGTCCCTGGTAATTATAATATGCACTGGATGGAACAGCTTGAACTGTTCTTGAACCTTGTCCATGTAGCCACATTGCTGCATTCTCATTCTGAGAAAGTTCCACAAGTTAGGGAGCGTATGATTTAATTGTCAGGATTCAATATGGGCATGGATTTGAAAGTAAAGAGATTTTGAGTGTGGGTTTGATCATTCCACTAAACTTACTTGGTTTATCAGTTGGGTTTAGGAATCATTTTCAATTTTGATATTCAATTTACAACCCATCAATGCAATAAATACTAATCTTATCATTTATTAAAATAATTTCAAATGCTAAATACAAAATTTTATTGTAAAAAACTTATAATATTAATATTAAAATTAAAATATTAAAAATATTATTTAAAAAAATAATTAAAAACAATAAATGACTTGCAAAAATGAAAAATAAAACTTATCAAAATAAAAAATATACTAAAAAAAAAGGTTTTAAAAATAAAAGTAATTAGAAATAACATGAAATAAAAATTTTAAAAAAACTATAATTACAAAAAATGGCAAAAAAAATTAATTATAATTTTTAAAAAAATAAAAATATAATTATAAAATATATTATATGGAAATAATTATAAAAATTACATTAAAATGTTAATTATAAATAAAAATAATTATAAAAATAACATGAAAATCTTAATTATAATGTCTTTTAAAAAAATAATAAATTAAAATATTAATTATAAATTACATAAAATAAAAGAAATTAAATTTGTGAATGGAATTAGGGAATCGACGCAAAATCCAACCTATTACATGGGTTTGGTTGATATCCAAATATTAGGATCATTGCAAAACCCTCATTCCGAAACCCATTTACCAAATGTTGGGTATCGGAATCACTCCATTCCCCGATTCCACAACCCACCAACCAAATGGACCCTAATAAGTAATTTTGAATGGAATGAGGGAAGGGAAGAAGATCAATTGTAAAGCAAACAAATGCAGGAGCACTACCTGCTGAAGCGAGAGCAAGTGATTACTTTCCTTGAACTGAGAACTCAAAGCATCCTCATAGTTTAAAGCTGATCCAGATGGGGCAGCAGGAGGATTCATTGGATAATTTCCAGGGACTGAGGTGGCACTTCCAAGACCACCATATTCAGAAGGGACGGCAGCCGACTGAGGCAAACTACTGACAGAAACACTACTCTTATACTGAGGCAGTAAAGCAGCCAGGGACTGATGGTATGAGCTGTTGCCTGCATACGACTGCTGAAAAGCAGAAGGCATGTAAGTGTAGCTCTGAGGCAAGAAAGGGTAGCCAATCATGTTGGCAAACGGCCCCAGAGGAAGCGTGGGCTGAGAATATGGATGCACAGCAATATGATGCTGAGGAAGAGGAGGTCCAGTGGCTATACTGGTTCCTGAAACAGACTGTGGAGCAGGTTGCGTTGATGAATTAGCAGTCTTCAAAGCCTGAACCAAACCCAGAATCACAATCAACCACCAGACCAGACTTGCAAAATTCATAAGAGCATATCATTTTCATGTTAGCTGATACAGTATGGATATGATTCCATTGGGACAGCTAAATCAGAATGCAGAGACTGAATTCTTTAATCAAACTCGAAGATTGGCAGATGAATGAGTGCAAGCATTTATTCTCAGACAACCAGAATCACACATGTGTTTACAGATTGACAAAGCAAACAAAGTTAAATATGGGATAGAGACAAATTACACTACATCCAGTTAAAAAATGCTTAGTATGGGTACCTCAGATATAGTAATTGCTGCACCACCAACTGAAGAAACAGAGTTCCCATATTTTGTAGACATAGCATGCACGGCTGGAAATGGTGAGTACTGAAAATTAGATTCTCTACCGGAGTGAAGATTTCCAGTCAACAATGTACTTGGTAGTGGATTTGTGTATGACTGCTGTTCATAGATAAACAGGAAGTGAGAAATACTGCAATAGTCAAAGCTCTCACTAATTCACATACAAAAATACAGCGTCTATAAGCTGAACAAACAGGGGAAAATACTGACACCAACATAAAGTAGAAAACAAAGGTGCAGATCAAACTAATCTTCTATAAAGATCATCATTTCTTACAATCTCCACTTAATAGCATAAAACTGTATGCCACTTTTTTGGACTAAAACACATGAGAAAAGATGACATTTTTAGGACTATTACTGATAGAAGCAACATATTCTACTTCAGGAAACAGTCTCTAATCCCTTCTCCAGTGAGATTTTAGAAACTACAAAGAAATAATACGTGAGCAAATATCTTACCATGACGTTCGAAAACGGAGCAAGATTTTTTATCTGGGAACTTGTATCATTAAAAGCAGCATTTAGACTTTGAGCATCATCCAGGGTATAACCAGGATTCGCAGAATGAAAAGGATAGTGATTTTCATGAGCCACTTCAGCACTCTCAGGTTTCAACTCCTCTGGTAGTGAAGCAGAAGATGCATCATAAGTCCCTGCAGCAGCACCATTTGAACCATTTTTATGGAAACTATCAGGTGTATTTCTAAGAGAATCATCAATATAGTAGTCTGACTGCCTGCAGGGAACAAGAGAAAATCAGCATTTCAAAGATTTGTAATAGAAGAGTGTAAATCACCAATCTATACCTAGCATCCACATGACCAGCTGATGAAAAATCAGCCTGACCATGTCCATCTTCCAAGTTACTTTTTGCAGACGCGGACGTTAAAGTTCCAAGAGAATTTGAAGCGGTCATGCTAGATCCAAAACTACCAAAGCTCAAGTGTGAGCAATTTCCAGCCTGAGCTTGCAAATGTTCTGGAATTACTACAGATGGAGTATTTCCTTCAGATGGAAACCCTATATCATCTTTTTTTACAGTTAGCTGTTCAAAGTTTCTGGTGACCGATGACACTGAATCACCAACTCCTTCACCTGCACGATCATAACACACTCAAAACTCAAGCAGCTGCCACATTAATCTAAAATTCAAGATCTTTTGAGCCACATATGTATAAATAAGACCACTGTCCTCATGCGTTTTGCCAGCCTCACAAAAGGGGCACAAAGGATATGGAATGGCTGGAATCTGACTACACAGCAACGACCATAACTGACCCTCTAAAGTCATATTTTTCAATATCTTCGTTTTCATAAGTAATAGATATACTATAACCCATGTCAAAAGCAGAACCAAGAACTCAAGAGTCACAAAATAAGTAGCCTACTAAGTATATCCTAATCTTTAAGCAATGTTAATGTTCACCATGAGAAATACAAACAAACTTCACCTTCATGATGCTCATAATCAGGAGCCTCGGACTGGTATGAAGCCAAATTTTGATACAGCTCATTCTCAAATAGGGATGAACCTCTTAAATCACTTTCTGGAATCTTCCTACTAGATATAGAAACAGAACCCAAATCATTTCCTCCAGTGTTTCCAGCATTATCATCTTCTCTTTCATGAACAGCTTCCTCTTCACAATGGTGATTAATACCATCAGATACACCAGATTCCTCTGGATGCAACTCAGCATCAACTGTATATTCTGGGACATGCACCACATTTGTTGGAGCTGGGTTCTCTTCGCAAGGCCACTCATCTGTGGCATGAATATGTTGAAATGAAGAAACTTCTGACTGTTTAACTTGAGAAGCGTGATCTGCAGGAGATCTTAGATTAGGAAATGGTTCGGCAGCTGAAGTGTCTTGAATATTGTGATGAGATGCACTTGGAACATGTGATGCTTTATTATGTGGTCTTCCCATCCTGACAATATCAGCCATGGAAACTTGACCAGGGACCCCCACCCAGGTAGATTGGTATCCAGAAGTTGGAACAGCAGATGGCATACCATCAGCAGTTCCAAACAAGGATCCTTTACTCTCAGCAGAACTGCCATCCCTGCAACATATCCATGCCGGTAAAGAGCATAAATAACAGCAAAGATTCAACAAGGCAGAAATACAATCTTCATTTTACCATAAATGAAACTGTCACTGCTATGTCTCCATCTGAAAAAATTAGGCATTGCTGTCAATGACCACTAAGGGAACTCTTTGTAGTAGGATTGACAAATGTAGATTGGAAATTATTAATATATATACAAATAATAATTTGCACTATTTGACATTAAAAGATGCCCGAATCAAAAATATAATCATACGATAACAAAATGTTATTTTGATCCTCATATTACATATTTAGTAAAAGAAAGAATGTCCACTGCAAGACTGGATTCCACCCTAAACTTGACCTCAACATGACAAGTGGAGGAAAAACATATGCAAAAGGTTGGTATTTGCGAGTTTGAAGATCAAGATATTGAACATTGTAATAACAACAAACGTTGACATTATGTAAAACAGGGTAACAGATCAATATTGATGTTTATAACCTGAGGCCTGAAGGTCTTTGGCTTCTATTATTTCCCGACACACCAGCAGCTGAAGAAAAGTTACTTTTATAAGGAGCTGATCCATTTTCTTTCTTATATGTTGGCTTTCCATGCATTGAAGACACTGATGAGAGCAAACATTGTTACAGATGTCTGCAATAATCTAAAACAATCGCTTTCATTGACCAAACACACTCAAGTAAAGCTGTCATACCAAAAGCATTGTGCGATGCAGAAGCACCACGGTCAAAATGTTGGTCTGCACCATTCCGGCTTCGTCGAGTTGAACTATTATTAGCACCATGGGACCTAGAGTCGTAATTGTCCCTACCCTGATATTTTTCAATTGAAACAAGCAAAAAGAAAATGTTACGATGCTAGTTTCATAAAACTATCTAGCATTATTATTAGGGATTTAACTTTAAGTCAGTGTGCTCATTAAAGCTGAACCACTCTGCATTTAATGGGAGAAGCAAGAAAAACAATAAATTTCAGTAAGAAACCACAGAACCAAAAAAAGTTGACATACAAACTGCTCCAGGTGCATGCATGGGCTCACTAATAACATGTTAGTCCACTATGGAAATCCTTCTGTCATATAGTAAGAAGAGTCTGTCATCGTACATAACCTATATTGGAAATGACGAACCTCTTTTTTCTTTTCTCGTTTGCTCTTCACCTCATGGAAAGGATCTAAACAATTTCAAAAGACATGTCAGATGAAAGTTTAATTAAATAATTATCACAATGATTTCAGCTTTAAGTGTTACAGTAACAGTTGCATACCATTTGTTTGATACTGCATCTAGTTGTTGAGCTAGCAAATAGCAAATAGAAGCACATAGTAAACAGGCACTAATAGGGACATTAGAATGACCGCAAGTGGCCATGGTAAACAGACAAAGAGTCAGCTCTAGTATCCAAAATAACCACTGATTTTTTTCAAATCCAAACAACTAGCATGAGAATCATACAAGCAAGAAAGTGATTGGTATAACGCATGTAAGAAGTTTGCAACAGCACATCTGTAAAGCGTAACTACAAAGAAACCAACAAGATAGTACAGCGGACCCTTCAAAAAGTGCACATTCACGGCTTACAAAAACACATTCCATTGAACTGTTTTCTTATCAAAACAAATGTTGCCTTCCATACACCACCTCCAGCTAGTTGCCAGGAAAAATCACAATATAATCCATATCGAAAGACATTATTAAACTCAAGCCAAAGAAAAACTTCATGATCAATAGATATCAAACTTTGCAGAAAGAAATTATCTAATAATCAGAAAATGAGGGACAAGTCATCATCTTGCGAGTGTTCTTCTAAAATATCAGATGTATCATTAAATAGTTCCAAATCTTCTCCAAAAAAGAATTCCAAACTCTTTCTTCTATATCCTTATCCGTTCTCCATATTTCTGTTATGAAAATTATCATTCATAAAATCAAAATCTCGGTTTCTGATATGCTCCATAGGATGTCCTGAAGGACTAAAACGAAAACGGTTATCCTTCTTCAAATCAAACAACGAGAATCCTTACCAACCCATCTCCTTAACCACTACCAGAACTATATCGTAAGAAAAACAAAATACAGACACAAACATGATACGGCACACACATACAATTTAGGGCTACAAAGCAAAATACCCTGAGATAGCAGACGATTGACAGCCTCATTAGGGTCCATATTACAATCCTTGAGTGCAGCATAGATCTCCGCGTCAGAGCAGCTAACTATCTCCTTCAAGCTCTGCACTACCTTCCGCGCCCCCGCCGGAATGCCCCCATTCCCGGTGCCGCTTCCTCTGCTCGTACTCATCCTGACGGAGACAGGTCTAGGCCAACTCCTGCCTTATGTCTTTCTCCAATCAATTTAGATGTGAATATAAACACTCGTCCCACGCGAACAGAGTGAATTTTTCGAGTGTAAATGTGTCAATTATATTGTACTTGTGGTGAAGAATTCGCAGCGGGTGGAAGATTCATCACACGTTTCAGAAACCCTTTTCCCTCTCTCTTTCCCTGTATTTTTATTCTGGTGGGTTCATAAATACGGGAGTGGCTCTTGCTTTTCTTATTGGCGGTTTTGAAATTTTGTTTCCAGCCCTAATTTTACTTTTGGGTAATTTCGGATTGGATTTTTTATCCATGAAAAAGAAAATATGAGTTTTGATTACACAATCGCCCCCATTAATTTTGCATATTAAATTGGTTTCCTATTATCCCATATATCCAATATGAACTATGGGTATAAATGAATCGAGTTTGATTCGAAAAATGAAAGTGATGGAATCCAAGGTCAAAGGTCGAGAGAGAAGTCCATCGGACATAAGAATCAAAGCGATCCGTCAACGATCAATTTAATTAGGGCGAATGGACTTGAAGATTTTATTTAATTAGAGGTTTTGCATGTTTTTACTATTCACGTGAATAGTGACGTGACTA
>AYJT01005939.1:0-10663 GCA_001278415.1 Ocimum tenuiflorum | reverse complement strand
TTTCACATATAAGAAACCCAACTTTTTGTTCATTTCCATACCACTATCTCGACTACCTCATTCTAATCAAAGAATTACAATTCAAGGGTCAAAGTGGTTAGCAATACGTGTTCTGCATTATAGACTCTTTCCATGAGTGGTTTCTTTTTTCTTTTTTTTTTCTTTTTCGAAAAAGGGGAGAATTGGGAAACAAAGATGGCCTTAGATCACTTTCCTATCTCGATCGACTATGTGCAATCTTGACACAAAACCGATGCAAGTTCTAAGGATCGTCACCAAGCTCTGCCTCACACAAAGAAATTTACTACTCTGGGTAGTAGTCGTTTCAAAACTCACCAAAACAAAGGTTTTTGACCAATCTATCTACTCGAAATTTCCACTTGGTCCTTATGCACCTACATTCTAGTAAAATAAACATCCTAAACATGTATACAAATCCCACCCCCGATATGCAACATCTCATTTTCACAATTTGAATCATTGGTCTAAATCAGGGATATAAGTCATGCAAGCATGCTTATGCTCATGCAAATGTTTCCTATCATGAAATAAACCTACATGTATGCGTGAAGATGCACTGTACAAAAATAACAAAAATAAAACCAGGAAAAACAACAATCAAGATGGAATCCTAAATAACTATTACAACCCCTAAATCATTCATCAGTACTTACAACCCAGTTGAACGAATATCAGGTATCCATGAATTTAGTATAAAATAAGCAAGTAGAAAGATGGTTAGAAATTCAAACCAAGGTCGATATTCATCGTCATCCCATCCTCCCAAACTTATTTTCGAACGAGGTCGGGGATAAGTTTGTCAAGAACGACAAAGAATGAAGACCGAACAACTACGGTGCAGAGTCATCAGGGGGTGGGGTGGATGAGCGGGGTTGGATTCGGCATCCATAACGAAACACCTGCTCTGTCTGCAGATCCGCCATTTGAGCAGCTAGCAATTGAAGGTTGTGTGCCTCCGCCGCACACTGTTGATCCTGCTCCTGCTACCACAATGTAAATGCAGCTCGCCACTCTGCCTAAGCTGCTCGCTCGGCCTTCTATGCCACGTGTTCCATCTGAATAGATTCCTGCAGCTCATCAAATCGATCCATCTGATAATAAGCAAATTCTCAGAATCACGGTTGAGCATTTTACAACTGGGGTGTTGTAAGGGCCGGTGATGCGCTCTACACATACACTCTGCAGGAATTCCTAATTCAATGTTGGATACATCTCCCAGGTGCCTTCATAAATCTTTTGCCACCCGATGCCAGTGAATAACTAAGTGACATTCTCCTTTATGCTCATGAGGTCATAATAACCGTATCCTTGTAGCGGGAGGACACAATGGTGGTTTGGCCATTTGACCGCGGTGTGACGATGCGTAATGAGCCCCGTCAATGAGTGTGAGGTTGGGAGGTGGATGCTCTATCACAATTACGGGCCATCCTTAATTTGTCGTGGGTGTGTGAAAATCAGAGATGGAAAGGGGAAAAATGCCCAAAAATTGTGAGTGGGTGGCGGCTTCCGTTAAGGGAGAAGAAGAATCGCGTGTGAAATTGGTAAAATTCTACTGAAAACTATTTAAAGGAAGAGGCGTTCGATCAAAAGATAGGGTATCATTTGATGGAACGTGCCTAGTGTTCAGAATTTTATTAATCAATCAACAAACCTGGTTCGATCGAAAGTTGAAGACCTTTCGATCGAACGTCGACTCTCTGTCCATTTTATGGATCTGCGTTGGAGGGAAAGTTCAATCAAAAGGTGATGACCTTTCGATCGAATGCATATGTTCTGTCCTGATCTTATTTTCCCTCAAAAGAACTTTTCGGTCGAAATTCTAAGCCATTCGATCGAACGATGAAGCTCTGAAAATACTAGAAACCACACAATCTTAGCCTGAGTCCTGCAAATTAAGCACACACATCAACCATACCTGCTATCAAAACTTAAAACGACCAAAAATCAAACTCTACAAGTAATGAAAGAAAACATAAAACAATGAAACAACGTTGGGTTTCTTCCCAACTAGCGCTTGTTTAACGTCATTAGCTCGACGCCCTTTACGCTCATGACTCGAGTAGAGCAATCACCATCCAGGCCTCCTTGGGTTGAGAATGGAAGTAGGGTTTAATGCGATGACCGTTCACGACAAAAGTACTCCCATCCGGTCCCAATAGCTCGAATGTACCTCCAGACAACACCTTGTGAATTTGAAACGACCCAGACCACTTGGATCTCAACTTCCCAGGGAAAAGTTTCAAACAAGAGTTGAAAAGAAGAACTTGATCCCTAACACAAAAATCCTTCCTATGAATATAACGATCATGAAAGAGCTTGGTATGCTCCGTATACAAACGGAAGCTCTCGAATGCCTCCAATCGAAACTCTTCAAGTTTATTCAACTGTGTAATCCTCTCCTTACCGGCTTTTTCAAAATCGAGATTCAACTTCTTAACTGCTTAAAAAGACTTATGTTTGAGCTCCATGGGTAAATGACATGACTTACCATAAACTATTTGGTAGAGGGACATGCCCAAGGGTGTCATATAAGCGGTGTGATATGCCCATAATGCATCATCAAGCAACATAGCCCAATCTTTACAGCTTGTGTTCACCAATTTCTCAAGAACTTGTTTCACCTCTTGATTAGCAAGCTCAGCTTGCCCATTGGCTTGAGGATGATATGCCGCAGTGATCCTATGCTTCACCCCATGTCGCTTCAACAAACTTTCTAACCACTTGTTGCAAAAGTGGGTTCCCCCATCACTGATCAACACTCTTAGTGTGCCAAAAGGAGAAAAGATATTTTTTTGAATGAATTTCAGCACAACTTTAGAGTCACTTGTCACTGTAGAGATTGCTTCCACCCATAGAAACACATAATCAACAGCAAGCAAGATATACTGATTTCCGTATGAGCTTGGGAATGGGCCCATGAAGTCTATTCCCCAACAGTCAAATAAATCAACCTTGATTGTGTCGGAAAGCAGCATCTCATCTCATTTTCAAATCCCATCGGTTCTCTGACATGGATCACAAAGGCTGACGAAATTCTGACAACTCTTGTAGATTGATGGCCAGTAAAACCCACTCTGTAACACTTTCATCGTCGTTCTGTTGGCACCAAAATGTCCTCCACTCGGTGATGAATGGAACTCATACATGATTTCGAACCATTCCTCGTAAGGGACACATCTCCAAACGATTTATCTCCACATCGACAGTAGAGAAAATGCTCATCCCACATGTAGAACTTCATGTCGTGGAAGAATTTCTTTTTCTAATATGGAGAGAGATCGGGAGGTGGAACACCGGCTGCCAAATAATTCACGATGTCTGCATACCACGACGTGGAATCCCAAATGCTAAAAACATGCTCATCCAAAAAAGTCTCCTTCATCGAAACTTTGTTGTCCTCCCCTTCCACTAGTTTCTCCAAACGAGACAGGTGATCTACCAAAACATTCTCACACCCCTTTCGATCACAAATCTCAACATCAAATTCCTGTAGAATAAGTATCCACCATATTAACCTCGGTTTAGCCTCTTTCTTGGTGAATAAGTGACGATTCGGCCCATTATCTGTGTATGCAATAGTTTTCATCCCTATCAGATAGGCACTAAACTTGTCAAACGCATTCACGATCGCCAACAACTCCTTCTCTATGGTGGTATAATTTGCTTGAGTTGCATCCAATGTTCTACTGGTATAGTAAATCACTTTAAAGATCTTGTCTCGTTTATGTCCCAGAACGGCTCCCACAGCCACATCACTGGCATCGCACATTAACTCAAACGGTTGAGTCCAATCTGGAGAAATCAAAATAGGGGTTGTGTTCTGATAATTGGTCTTTTTGTATGTGTTTTGATTGAGTTTTCTCGTTGTTTCAGTCGTTGTTCATGTCATTTTCAACCGATAATCATTGTTTTGTATTTGTCTTGTGTTTCGTTCTTATTTTCCTTTGTTTTACAGGGTTTTGGGTGAAAAATGAAGTATTGGAAGAGTTTTGGGTCGCCGGTTCTGAACCAGCGATCGCTGATTGGGTTGCAGTCGATCAAGTCGTGCTTTAGAAGCTTTCAGGTCGCCAGCTACGTTCCCGTTGAGCGTCAACTCAGTTGCTGTCGACCATTCATGCACAGAAGAACTCTCAGACTACCGGTTGGGTTGTCGTGATGTGAAGCCGAGGTTCAAATCCAAAGGTCGATGTCCGAGAGATGAACTCCAAGGGTCAAACTCCAGGGGTCGAGATTCAAGGGTCGAAGTTCGAGGGTCGAAGTTCGAGGATCGAAGTCCGAGGGTTTAAGTCCAAGGGTCGAGTCCGTCAACTAGTCCAGCACGAAAAACTCTCGGGTCGCCAGTTGAGACTTGATATGTGGCAGCTCGGAACCATCGATCGACGGTTCTATTTTTTCACAAGCTTTTCAGCCCAGTCGTGAGGATTTGACCTTATTTCACCAACACCTATAAATAGGGGTTCAAGTGACGTTTTCTAGTAGCTTTTTCATCATTTTTCAGTCTTAGTTTATTTTAGCTCATAGATTAGATGTATTTCAATTCTTAGATAGATTTATTACTTTACAATTAGATTCATTCCTCTTCTCGGATTGTGACAACCGTTGGGTGAATATTATTGCTTTCAATTAAATTCGTGTAAGTACTTTCATTCTGTTTTCTTAGTCAACTTGAACATCCTACCATTTATTACTTTCGATTTAATCGCTTCCATGATTAGTACTTACATCGGGTAAATTTAACTAATCATGGAAGCTATTAAATCGAAAGCAATAATTGGAAGCATGTTTAAATTGACTAAGAAAACATAATGAAAGTACTTACACAAATTTAATTGAAAGCAATAATATCCACTCAACGGTTATCATGATTCGAGAAGAGAAATGAATCTAATTGTAAAGCAATAAATCTATCTAAGAAATTTTTGGCGCCGTTGCCGGGGACTAGCTTGATTTCTTATTGACACTAATTTATTCAGTGAATTCTTGCTCAGTCTTTTAATTTCTTGCCTAGGTCAATATCGTTGTGCGTGTGCTTTACTTGATGAACCGAAATTTGTTGAACTTCAAACTTTATAAGAGTAGAGGCTTTAGTAGACATTTCACTTTCATTTCATATTATGGCAGACAATACTCCTGAACCTGATAACCTAGAAAGAACTGATAATGAACCAACTGATAATGGGGGTCGGAATCTACCAATAGTTTCGGATCCTAATCAAAACATTCTAGGTATTCCAAATCTGGATCTTGAAGTCCTTCAACAACTGCTGAGGGACTCTGTCGAATTACGGGCTTACCGTGAGCTTCAAGCTCAAGCCACGCAGGTGCATGTCCAAGATACACCAATGCTTCAAAACATCAATCCTCCTTATCAAAATCATCCCCTTATTCTTCCTATTCCACGTGTTCAAAACCATCTTCATGAATTTCAACTTGTTCCGAATCGAGGTAACGTGCCTCAATATCCTCAGCCACCCATTCCTCAGTACCACCATCCTCTACAAAATCTTCCTCAGCGTGCTCCTGAACCTGAGATTCCTCATCATGTGGTACTGAAGTGACAATAGGGATACCGATAACGAATTAGTGCTTGACGATGTTTCTTTATACTTAGTCCCTGAGTTCGATCTTTTTATTATTGCAACCCATTTTCTGTCAAAGAAAACACACATCATGGTCAACGCTTTCTTCAATGTGTCAAATTCCTACACACACTCAACATCAAAGGTAAAAGTAGTAGCCTTTTCCAACAGTTTACAAAGAGGTTTAGAAATTTTTGAGAAGTCGTGAATAAACCTCCTGTAAAAACCTGCATGACCTAGAAAGCTCCCCACTCACTTGACATTCGTGGGTGGTGGCAACCTCTCGATGGCCACAATCTTTGCTCGATCTACCTCTAATCCTGCAGTAGACACTCTGTGCCCCAGAACAATGCCCTCTCGCACTATAAACTAACATTTTTCCTAATTGAGCACCAAATTTGTGTCCACACACCTCTGCAACACTAGAGACAAGTTCTGCAAACACTAATCGAAAGAATTTCCAAAAATAGAAAAGTTGTCCATGAAAACTTCCATAACAGATTCAATAAGACCATGAAAGATTGCCATCATGCAACGTTGGAAAGTGGTTGGAGCATTACATAGACCAAATAGAATCCTACGAAATGCAAAAATACCATAAGGACATGTAAAAGTCATTTTCTCTTAATCCTCCAGCACAATCATTATCTGGTTGTACCCTGGATATCCATCTAAGAAACAATACCAACCATACCCTCTTGATTTATCAAGCATTTGATCCATAAATAGTAAAGGAAAATGATCTTTCCTAGTCACGGCATTAAGCAACCGATAATCTATACACATTCGCCAACCTGTGACTAATCTAGTGGCTATCAACTCATCGTGCTCATCTTTAACCACTGTCACCCCCCCTCCCCCAGCAACAACTTGCATGGGGCTTACCCACTCGCTATCAGAAATGGCATAAATACTACCTGCATCAAGTAGACGAAGCACCTCCTTTCTCACTACTTCTTGCATGATTGGATTGAGGTGTCTTTGATTCTGCACCTCGGGTTTGTAGTCGTCCACCAATAAGATTCTGTGCATGCAAACAGATGGATTCCCCTTCAAATCATCAACAGTCCACCCGATAGCCTCCTTGTACTGCCCCAACACTTGAAGTAGCCTGTCCAGCTCAAAAGTAGAGAGGTAAGCAGAAACAATAGCTGGATATTCCTTACCCTCTCCAAGAACAACACACTAAAGGTGTGCAGGTAGTGGCTTTAATTCCAACTCCAGTGCCTCTTTCTTCCCCATAGGCACCTTCCTTGCTTGGATTTCCTCCTCAGTGCGAAGGGGCACAAACTGGTTCCTTTTCCTAGAAATTTCATGTACACTATCCAAGGCAAACACATAGTTTTTTATATCAAGATCAAGATAAGATGAAGGAAGAGATAGAGAAAATGAACCCTTTGTAAGGCAAGCCTCAAGTGGATACCTCAAATTGTAGTACTCCACCAAATCCATATAGCTCTCCACAGTAGTGAGCACCTTGCACTGCTCTATGCCTTGCTCTAGCTCATTGTCATGAAACTTCATTGAGCAGTAAATGGAGAATGTTGCACTCTCTTCATTTACCCTCAAGGTCAATTCTCCTGAAGCCAAATCAATCAACGCTCGGCCCGTAGCTAGGAACGACCCCCTTAGTATCAAGGGCACATCTTGATCCTCCTCCATGTCTAGAACCAGAAAGTTTACAGGGAAAATGAATTTCCCTACCTTCATCAACACGTCCTCTACTATCCCTCGAGGATAAGTGATCGATCAATCAACCATCTGTAGGGCCATAGTAGTCGGTTGGATACTTCCACTGGCCAACTTCGTGAAAATCGATAGTGACATCAAGTTGATACTAACCCCAAGGTCGCAAAGGGCCTTGCCACTATACTCTTTCCCTATGATACAACGATAATGAAACTTCCCAAATCCGTGAGCATTACCAACAGCTTCTTCTGAATGACGGCACTGCATTCCTCAATCAAGTTGATTATCTCAAAATCAGTGATCTTCCTCTTTTTTCGAGATAACATCTTTAAGAAACTTGGCGTAGTTAAGCATTTGTTGAAATGCCTCAACTAGAGGAATGTTGAAACTCACCTTTTTGAAAATCTCCAAAAATTTTGAGAACTGCTCATTCATCGAGGTTCCTCTTCTGTAAGTGTTGAGGGAACGGGATTGGAGCATTACATGTGGATGTGTTAGCTTTTTAGGCAGTTCCTCAATAACGACCTTCTATTTTCCCTTCAATGAACTCACCCTAGCTTCTTTCTTTGGGTCCTCGGGGTCTTTATCAGTTGGCATGCTCGGTCCATTATAATTGGTACCTCTCCTCAATTGGATAGCTTTACATTTTTCTTTTGGGTTCACCACAGTGTTGCTTGGAAATTGACCCTGTTGATGTTGGCTCCCAACAGTGTTAGCTATCTGCCCCACTTGTTTTTCAAGCATTTTCATTTGAGTACCCATGGCTCCTATAGTGTTTTCGAGCTACTCAACTCGTGTATTCAACTCCTTAATGTATTGCTCGGTCTTGTCTATGAATGCCATGAGTAACTCATCCATACTTGGCAACTTTGGCTCTACAATTTCACCGTTTACCACTTGGTGGGGGAGGGCAAAGGGCATTGTTTAGATTGCCATATGACAAGTTGGGGTGTGCACGATTCAGTTGGTAGTATTGATTATCCCCTGGTTGTGGACGGTAGTTGTTATAGCCCTGATTGTTCACAAAGTTCACGTCCTCCATCTGAGGGTCACTATACTACTCAGGCGTAGGGGACTTCACCACATCAAACTTGTTGTTCAACCCAGCCACTTCAGCGGCGAGGAGGGCAATCAGATTGGAGTCTATTGCAGTTGCAACCTTCCACACATGTCTCTCGACACCTTGATAATTGTTTTTGCACAAATCCTCTATTACGCTCGAAGCAACATCCTTGCCTCGCTTAAGCAACGAAACATTAGTAGCTAAATCCAACATCTTTTGATTATCCGCAGTGCAACCCGTGTAGAAAAGGTCAATCTGATCTTCTTTGTCAAACCCATGGTTCGGACACTTTCTCAGCAGAGCTTTCAATCTCACCCAAGTCTCACTCAAGGACTCCACATCGTGCTGACAGAATTGGTTTATCTCAATCTTGAGTCTGATGGTCATGCCCGAAGGGTAATACTTGGCCAAGAATCGACATGCCATGCCTTCCCATGTTGCTTCCCCCTCAGTGATGATAGTAGCATACCACTCACTTGCATCATCCCTTAAAGCAAAAGGGAATAGTCTGAACTTGGTGGCCTCGTTGGTAGCTCCATTAATCTTCACTGTGCTGCAGATTTGAACAAATCGCACTAGATGCGCGTTCAGATCCCCTGTAGCTCACCCACCGAATCTATGTTGTTGCACCATCCCGAATAAAGCAAGTTTCAACTAAAAATTATTTGCTTGAACAACAGACCCAGGAATGGTATCAGGAATGGTCATATGTTGGAACTTGTTTCCAATAGGTGGTTGCTCTTGAGGTGGCGGTGGAGGTCTCTCTCTCAGCTCCCATCTTAACTTCTCCATCTCTTGTTGCATTCGTTGTAGCATCTCATTCCCATCCATAATTACACCTCGTCATGCTCATGCAACCTTTGCTCCATTCCTTCTTAAAGCGGCTTCGATTTTTGGAATATATACCTCTAATGGTTGCCCACTAGAGCGTGTGATCATACACCACCTGAAATCAAAATCCAAATCAATCATAACTAAAAAATAATCAAAGTAACAATGTCTAAATAAATAACTCATGTCCTTTCTTACTATTAATCATTTTCAAAACAGTCCCCGTCAACGGCGCCAAATACTTGATCGTTGATTTATTTCCCTACCCGCAAGTGTACGGAGTAGTTGCAATAAATTCATGAGCATGGTTGTATCCACAGAGACTGTATTGACTCAAATTAAGTAATAGAACGTACCATTCATCATTGTTTAGACAATCAGAACAAGACAATTCCGCTATTTAAACTAAATTTCACTTGGAAACTACGAATTAAACTAAGAGTAACAAGCTAAGACAATGTATGTAAAGTGTTCGATAAAATGTCAAAACGTTCTAGAGTTAGTTTTCGATAGATTCAACTTGTAATAATGACTCAGAAGCCAATTGAATCATTTAGCAGGCTTAGAACAATCACGATAATAACTCAATCCCTCTCTCGAAGCAATTAAACTGTGGATTAATAGCCTAGTACGATAACTCTATTAGTAACTCAACAATTAACTCCTAAACGATTATAAGATTCACATTCTCATGATAATCCCTCTATTCTCTCGATGATAAGATCATCGTGTCTTTTATGTCAAATCCTACAACGACTATCTTCTCTCGATTTGAACCATCATACAAAATAAAGCTAGATTGCTAATCAAGCAATCAAACCACAAGGAATTCGGAAATGAGAGAAAGCATTATTAGATCAAACACCAATGAGATCACATATCACAAGTCAAATCCATCTAATTACCAACCCTAGAACAAAGGCTTTAGCTACACATCATGGAATTGAAAATAGAAACAAGAAATAGGGATTTCATAGAAGAAACAAGACTACAATCATGGTAGATTGTCGTCTTCCATTCCTCCCAAGATGAGTCCCCAATCAAAATTCCCCAATTTTGCTCTCCAAATTTCTGCTGATAATAATTCTTTTTTTTTTTAAAGACGCCCTAAAATGGTATTTATAGTCATCTCAAAACAGGGGCAAAATTGGGATTTTGCTCTCAAAGCAGGCGTTCGATCGAAAGCATGAGGGCTTTCAAGCAAATGATAACTCTCTGTTCCAGTAAAAATCATCCTGACCCCAAGCTTTCGATCGAATGCCTCATAGCATTAGATCGAAATAAGTCTGTTTGTCCATCCGTGATATTTCAATCCATAGGCATTCGATCGAATGAAAAGTCACATTTCGATCGAATGTCTCAGCTTAGATTGTGCACAAAATTCATCTACTCCAGCTCTGTTATGATAACTCTCTGTTCCAGCAAAAATCATCCTGACCCTAAGCTTTCGATTGAATGCCTCATAGCATTAGATCGAAAG
>AYJT01005938.1:0-11178 GCA_001278415.1 Ocimum tenuiflorum | reverse complement strand
ATAGGCATTCGATCGAATGAAAAGTCACATTTCGATCGAATGCCTCAACTTAGTTTTTGCACAAAATTCATCTACTCCAGCTCTGTTATGCCCGATTTCACATACTAATTCAATCCATTCACTGTGTTCTGCTACAAGAACTCAGTTTTGGCCCAAAAACGATGCAAACCTGCGAGATTTCTTCACAACCGAGTATGAGAACTATGAATCATAGGCATACCCTAAGTAGTGCAATTTGAAGGTTAAATCAAACAATAATGCTCACTTTTATGCAACTAAACCTATCAAAATGCACACTTGTCAACAGGATGAAGCTAAGACTCCATGGACCTCTCCTGATGAGGATGTAGGGGATGATAAGAATGAGTCCACCAGCCATCATTCTGAGAAGGCTACGGATAAAGAATCTTCTAAAGATAATGATCAAGGGCTTGATGGAGGAGAAGAGGCCATTCAGATTGAAGGGATTACTCAGACAACTGTGCAAGGTGAAGCTGTTGAAGAGGTTACAATACCAGCTGAGGTGGGTTCTGAAACCACCAAGAAGGCTAAGGAGATAGGAATGGCTCCGAAAGCACACGGTCAGCCAGCTGACAAGATTTTTGGGGGCCAACCTAATCTGAACGAGGGGAAAGACCTCACTCTGCATGATGAATTCACAAATGCTTCCACAACATCTTCAGCTAACAGGTCTTTCCGCGAATTGTCTACATCTGCATCCACTTCACAGCCGACAACTTCCCTCAGCCATGCCATAGCAGCTCAACCACCAGCCTCAGTCCCAGTCCAACACCAACCTCATGAAATCATCATTCCGGACTGGATGACTTGACCAGTTGCCCCAACGGCGCTACAAGCTATCGCAACACTCTCTGATCCCTCCTCAGAGACACCATCAACAACTGATGTCTCCAATACTTAGATGGTTGTCTTCACAGGTGTTCTCACTCCCACTCAGCTACTACCAGTTCCTAGCTTGGAACTTGGTTTGTCAAGTGATTCTAGCTCTTTCCAAGAGCTGATGCTTGTTGAGTCTTCCTTTACCCCTGTGCCCAATCAGTTCATGAATGTTGTGACTGGAATGCAAGAGAATGTCACTACTTCACTTGAGACAGTGAACCTCTCCCACCAGATTGTAAATTCAACCCTTCAAGTCATTGCTCAGAGCATCCTGTTTTTGACCTATGTTGTCAAAAAGGGGAAAGTAGCGCGGTGAGAAGATCGCGAAGAGAAGAAAGAATGGAGAAGGAAAAGAGAGGAAGAAGCGGATAGAAGACTGAGACTCCTGGAGGAGGAAGCAGAGAGAAGAAAGAAAAGAGAAGATGAGGAAGCTGAGAGGCGCCGGCTGAAAGACCAAAGAGAAGAAGCCACCGAACTGAGAAGAAGAAGAATAAGAAATCAGAAAGAAGTCCTCAACTTTAGCACCTCAACAAAAAGACCAGCCGCAGCCTCCCCAGTCATAGCTAGAAGAAATTTTTTTTGTTCTTCTTACTCAGTTAATTTTTTTTTACATTGTACGTTCTTAATTTTCAATCATCCTTGTATAATGTAAACTGATATAAATGAATGATAACTGACTGAGCATCCTTTAAAAGACAATATCATGTTGTCTCAAGGAGATTGAATGTTAATGTTCTAAGCTAAAACTGGGTATGCACATGTTCAAGTGCAATCAGTAGATAGCTAATGAATTTTATTTGTCTCTATGTTCAATGAAAACAAGATTCAACTCTTGTAAAATTTATTTGGGATCTCAGATGTTTAGAAGGTCAGAAGATCATACTAAGGAGGAAGTCAATTATAACTCTCTTCACATCTTCTCACCACTATATGGTTTTGACATCATCAAAAAGTGGGAGATTGTTAGGAATAAGATATAATTTTGATGATGACAAATACCATTAGCTTAGGATAAATAGATTAAAATGTAATCTTGTATAGGTATTTATCCTTTTAATAGTATAGATCCTGAAGAGCTGAACACCATAGCTAAGGGAACATAGCTATGAGGAAAAGCAGCTGACTGCAATCAACTTGTAACTGAAGAAGACCACCGCTGAAGAAAGTTCCTAGCTGTGAGAATGATCAGCTGTGACAAACACAATTGAGCTGACAACACATCTACAGACTGGTCAGCAGAGTGAACAAAAAGAATAGAAGCTTCCAAAAGCTGACTCAAGATCATTTGACTATCACTTCAAGATAAAAGAAAAAATCAACAAATGACAACCTTAAAAAGTCAGTTGTCTCATGTGACGATTGAATTTTAAAAATGAATATCAGAAGTGATAAAAAAGCTAGTCAGAGTTGACCTATCCCAAAAAGGAAGTCAGTGTTTGGTTATTTTCCGGAGGATAATAACCTTAATCAAAGATCCTACAAATAAAAGATTGATAAAGTTGATTGTGAGTATACCTACGACTACCTTTTGCAGACCAGATTTTGAGGGATTTATCCGTTGTGAGACAACTGGTGGAATTCAAATCCCTCAACAATAAATAGAGAAGACCAACCATGAAGAACAAGTTACTGACGTGCATTCTCGCGCTCAAGCTCTCTGCTCTCTCTGCACATTCTAAGCCAACTTCCAAGTTCTAACTCGAGACATTTCTCCAGTGACCCAAAACCCTTAGCTAAGGATATTGAGACATTCTTTGATAAATTCTTTATCAAAGAACCAATCACATTCTTGAAGAGAACTAAAAGCTTCAAACCCTTCTGATCAAAAAGCCTAAGAGTCTCCGGTAAAGCTTCTAGGATCAGCTGTGCCTGCAATCGAGGAAGACGAAGTTCTCCGTTTCAGAAGAATCTTAGTTGTAAACCGTGTTAACTCATTGTGTATAACAAAGATTAGTGGATTTCCTTCGTCTAAAAGAAGAGAGGATGAAGGATTGTTTCAATCCAAACCTCTATAATATCCGTCTTTTTACTGTTTTATTCAGTTTCTCTCTAAGTATTTGAAACCCAACTATCTCTTAAGTAGCTGGAGTATAGTTGAAACAATCTCAAAAACCTACTCGACTAAACAAACATTTCGATAACCCAATTGACTTGTCAATAAGTTAGCTGAGATTAAGTTTGGGTTCATCATTCTTACAACTTATCTCTTACTAACGCTTCCGTATATAATCTATCTCTGATTTGGGACCAACAGGGTGTCTAATTGATTTAAATGTGTCAACATATTCATTTGATTCTTTCATACCCTGTTAAATTAGATTTGAGTCTTGATAGTGTGTTATATAGATCCGTCTTAATCATTTAATCAGTCTAACACAAAATATTGCCTAAATAAAATTGTATCTTTTAGTTATCATAAAAAAATGTATTTAATTTTTGTCCATTAATATTCAGTGTAATTATATGTAAATATAATGAATGAAGTAACATAAAAAGAATTTGAGTGAAAATTAGCTCATTTTAGATGTTAAAGATAAAAACATAAGTTTATATTTGTTTTAAAGAAATTAGTATAAAAATAAAAATAAAATTGGCTAAAATATAATGCTTGTAGAAGAAAATGGCATAGTAATTTTATTGGACCATTCCTTTTTAGTTATTGTTCAAATTTATATTTTTATCTAAATAAATAATAAAGAAAAGAAAAGAAAGATAAAATAGTTTTGATGATGTGATGTTTTTGAATGGAAAAATATTGATGATATGATATTTTGAGAGTGAAAGTGGCATAAATGTAATATTGGTGACTATTATGCTTTCTTATATAGATAGATATAGATATAAATATAAATACTTTTTATGCCAAGTAAAGAACATGTGGCATTTAAAAGTTAGCTTAAAATTAATACTGTGACGATGATAAGATTTTTTCTTTTTGAGTTGGTATCACGATGATAAAATTGAATTGCATAACCGAAGTATGCTTTATTGCTTTAGAATAAATCTTCATAACCAGCAAAGGTCGGGATAATTTTGTCTAATGGGCCGTAAGATTTGCACATTTTTCTTTCGGACTATATATATCACATGCCACAGTCTGTTGAAGTTAATTTGGGCTTACAAAACCAACATTAAATTTCATGAGGTTCACAATTGGGCCAGGCCCGACTACGAAGCCCAAAAATCGGAAAGATTTGGATATCCGATAGTAATTACGAAAGATTTGAAATTATGAAAATAAAATATATATCCCGATAAAATAGTGATATCTTAAACATTTTTTTAAAGACAAAACCATTTTATTAACTTTGATCCCGATCAGAAAGTATTAAAACTTGCTCGCAAAAATTATTGATCCAAATAACCATATAATTATAAGAAGCTACTATCAATATTTTATAAATTTAAATATCTTAATACGGGTTATTTGTAATTTAATTCTCAATTTTCATCCATTTTTGAAAAAATAATCTAACGTCTAAATCATGATTTTAGTCCTGACATTTATTAATTTTTCCGATGTTAAACGTTAAAAAATTACAATTTAATTTCTATAGTTGCATTTTAATTCCTAGAAATTGTCTATTTTCATAATTAATTCATAACATTTATTTGCGTATGAAAAAAAACCTAACGCTTATAAAATTTCATTTTACTTCCTAAAAGTTTATGAAATTGCAATTAATTCTTAACAATTTTGTCAACCGAGTGCAAAATAGCAAATGCAATCATGATATGGATGTTTATGAGTAGCGAAAGCGGCAAAAGCCACTGGATTAAATTACAGTAGAGAGATTTGAACCCTATTGCAGAATTATAGAATAAATAATTTTGTAAAAATAAAAATTATAATAATATGAAAATCGAACCACAATGTTGTTGAATCGAGTCGATGAGACCTCTGCTCGCAAGACAAGATTTGCCCCGTAGTGCTCTCAGTTTATGCAAATTTGGCCCCAAAAGTAAAATGATTCGAACTCCTCTGTAGCAGCACCGCAAACAAAGAAGTATCGGCGAACAGAACAAAAGTAGAGACGCTGGGATATGGTTTTTGGATGCAAAAATATACAGAGAATTTTCGTGTAGAAAATACGAAGGGGTCGAAATTTATGAATGAATTCGACCATGTATTCGTATCGGATATTGAAATTCCTATCGAATATACTAAATCTCTGAAAAATAAGATGCATATAAATCTTGTGTGTGAACACGCTCGATATATTTTAACGGATAATAATACATGTATATCATGTAGAATACATGTATATCGTGTAGGAGAGAATTCTTTGATGGATAGTCATATCCTAATTAAATTAGAATAAATTTAAAAGAATAATTTCTCGCTTACCCAAATTCCAACTATGGACAGGATAGATAAGGAGGAACTTTACCATGCTGCAATAATGGAGAGAGGATAAGACACACACACTTTCTCTCACAGTCTCTTCTTTTCCTTTTGTTTTCAGAAAATTATTTCCATTTCAGATTTAAAGAGTTCAAAAAAAACTTATTAGAAACAACTTTCTCCAGCAGATAGATCGTGAGTCCGAACTAAACGTCTTTCTCAAATGTGTGGGTATCGGGAAAGGTGTGATTCATTTCAACATTCTCGACCATTTTGTTGAAAACGAACTCCGCCCAGTTCACCCTGATCCCATCATCGATGGCCATCATGGCCTTGTATTTCTTGGCTGAGAGCTCAGCCTTCGTCCCCAGATCACACAAGATCATTTTATTGATGACATAGAGGAGGACGACGTAAAAGTGACTGAGGGAACCTTTCGGAGTCTGCATCTTGAAATCGGCTCATCTTTCTTGTTCATGCCCCTCCACCTCAGTCAGTGAGACTTCTCCGGCTGGTTTGCATCGTCCAAGTACTTGGCTATCTCACGTCCCTCCACGGACAAGCCAAAGTGCTCGTTGAGAAAAAGAGGAGAGACGGTGATTCTGACCCCATAGACTTTGGTTGAGAAAGACCTGAAGTCATCAGCAATCCTTGACCTAACGTAAAATTCATCGACTAGGTCTGGATAGAAGCGCTTGGGTGTTGAGGTCACCATTTTCAGCACTATGGCCTTCTCCAACATGGCCACAAATTTGGTGTAACCTTCCAGATCATCGTCAAAGTGACATTTGAAGACCGGAAGGTTCAGAATCTTGTTCTTCTGAACTTGAAGCTGGCGTCATTAGGCGTTTGTGAGTTTCGATGGATCATCTTTTGCGATGGTTACTAGGTTGGCAATAGGGATGGCCTTGGGTATATTTACGGGAGAGGAAGCCATAGAAATTGATGATTTGAAAGGGGATTTATGGTTCGTCTGAATATAAGGGTGAAGGATGATCAAGAATGGAAAATCTGATCAAGAATGGAAAATCTCGATGGGATGAAGAAGATACCTTTAAATAGGTATTTTTGGAAAGGAATAGATGGTTGAGATTAAATGGACTGTTTATATTCAACGGTCCGAATCAGTTGTCCTTGCACATTATAGAGGCGGTTTCTGACTCTTTTGAACGTGTGCAGACGCTTTTACTCGTGACAACTCCCTGTTGGCTCAATTCGGAATGCAAGTCTCATCGCATTTAATGAGCATTTATGTCATTCAAATTTGAAATAAATGACTTTGAGCCCTTTAATTAAATATCCTTCAACAAATATTCCCCCTTAATAAATGAAATTAATTACTGAGAGTTGGAACTCAGTTCAGTTCTTCAACATTGCCATTTATAGCTGAGAGCTTGGACTCAGCTATCATCCGACTGAGTAACTGACAACTAATTGTCATAGTTATGCTGGTGCAGCAATAGTATCCCCTTTGACCTATCTCTACAAATATCCATCCCCAACATCCTCCTAGCATCGCCCATGTCCTTCATTTCGAATTTCTGAGCTAGTTCTTTCTTTACCTTTCAATATTCGCAAGTCCTTCCCAGCAATAACAATGTCGTCTACATAAATCAGCAAATAAATCCAATTTTTGTCAGACGCCTTCCTAAGATAAACACATTTGTCATAGGCTGATCTTTTGAACCCAATACTCAACATAAAATTGTTGAATTTCTTGTTCCATTGCCTTGGGCTTTGTTTGAGACCATACAATTTCTTCAGTTTACACACTTTATTCTGAGCTCCCTTTTTCACACATCCCTCAGGTTGATACATGTATATATCTTCTTCCAATTCCCTATGAAGAAAATCTGGTTTTACATCAAGTTGATGTAATTCTAAGTCATCTTGCACCACCAATGACAACAATATCCTTATTGACGTATGCTTTACCACGGGGGAAAATATTTCGATGTGGTCTACCCCTTCCTTTTGAGTAAACCCCTTGGCTACCAAGCGAGCCTTAAATCTGATAAGCTCTTTTCCCTTAAACTCCACATTTTTCTTGAAAATCCACTTACATGACACATACTCAACATCACTTGATTTATCAACCAGTTCCCAAGTGTCATTTTTATATAATGACTCTAATTTTTCAGCTATTGCTTTCGGAGACATCAGCCTTTCGACACATGTTATAGCCTCTTGATATGTTTTAGGCTCAAAGTACTCAACCTGCTAAGCTACTATCAAGGCAAATGAAACCAACTCATCTTGGGTGAACCTTTTAGGTGGTATTATTTCCTTTCTCTCCCTATCTCTTGCTAGCTGATAATCCCTCAAGGCTTCTTCTTCATCTTCATGTTGCTGAGTAACTTCTGCATCCTCAGATGTTCCTGCAGTTTCAGTCACAGGATCTTCCAACTCCGCCTCAAACCTGCCATTTTCTGATACTCCACTTGATTTGCCAGATTTCTGACCTGCTTCATCAGTAGATTTGAAAGGCATTTTACTTTCTGAGAACACCACATGTCTACTTATTAATACTTTAGTTTTCCCTTTTTCAAGACACCACAGCCTATATCCTTTTATACCTTTAAGATATTCTATGAACACACATTTTAGAGCTCTCGAATCCAATTTTCCTGTCTAGTGTGCACATATGCCTGACAACCCCACACATTCAAGTGTGAGTAACTGATAGGCTTTCCATTCCACATTTCTTCTGGAGTCATGAGCCCAATTGCTATAGATGGGCTCTTGTTTATCAGATATACAGCAGTTGCCACAGCCTTCCCCCAAAATTTCTTGGGCACATTTGAGTGAGCAAACATACACCATACCCTCTCTAATATAGTTCTGTTCATCCTCTCCACAAGACCATTTTCTTGTGGATTTCCAGGAACTGACTTGTGCCTCTTGATACCCCTTTGCTTACTAAAATCTTGAAATTGATCTGACATGCATTCCATGCCATTATCAGATCTCAAGCATTTCACTTTTACACCTTTTTCATTTTCTACTTCATTGCACCATTCTGTGAATTTTTCCAGTGCCTCAAATTTCTGTTTCAACAAGTATACCCACACTTTTCTTGTGTAATCATGAATGAGACACAAAAAAATATCTATAGCCTCCCATTGTTTGTTCTCTGGCTGGTCCCCAGAGATCACAATGTACATAGTGTAGTGGTGCTTTGGAGCAATGTACTCCTTTCCCATAGGGGAGTTTTTTACTCTTCCCCAGTATACATTCTTCACATTCTTGAAGCTTGATTGACCTGTTGCTTTTTAGTAGACCTCTTTTATGCAATTCCACCAAGCCCCTCTCACTCATGTGGGCAAGTCTTGAGTGCCACAAGTATGACTCATCTTGAGCTGCTGTGTCTGCCACTCCAGTGACTACCTTTGCTTGCAAATAATACAAGTTTCTTCTTATGACACCTCACGGCATGATCCTAGACCCTTTCATTATCAGTAACTCCTTGTTATCCAGCACCGATTTATACCTTTTTGACTCAAGAAGTCCCAGAGAGATTAAATTTCTTTTTATCCCCGATACATATCTCACCTCTGTGAGGACTTTAACACTTCCATCATGACTTTTCAACCTCACTGTACCATTTCCTTGAACTTTACAGGTCTGATCATTTTCCAACAGAACCATACCAGAATCTATTTATTCTAATTCTGTAAACCAATCTTTATTCGGGCCATGTGAAACGAGCACCCCGAGTCAAGGATCCACCGATCCTCTTCTGATTCCTCCATAAGATTCATCACTTTGTCCTTATATATAGTTTCTGTTATGTCAGCCCTGTTATTTTCAGTTTCTCCTGCCATAGACTTTCTCTTGAAGTGATAGCAATCCTTTTTCAAGTGTCCCTGTTTTTTGCAGTAGTGACATGTTCTGCTTTCCTTCATAACTTCATTTTTTATCTTTGATGGAAAATTTGAGATATGAAAATTACCTTTCTTTGCTGGTATTTTCTTGGAGCCTTTACTCCATTTTGCCTTAATAGCTAGACCCATATCCTCAGGTACTTTCCTTTCAACGGATCTCTTCTGGATTTCCTCCGATCTTATGGCCGATTGGACTTGATCTAAGGATATGAATGATTCCCTGCCATAGATCATCGCCTTTCTGAGATTGTTATATGAGGCAGGGAGAGCATTCAACAGGTGTATGGCCTTATCCTCCTTGTCGATCTTGATGTCGATGTCTCAAGATCGTCAATTGCTTTGTTGAATTCGTCGAATTGGTCTGACCCGCTTCGATCATCTGAAAACTTATACGTGTACAGTCTCTGTTTCAGATATAATCGATTCGCCAACAATTTTGTTTGGTACAGCGATTCCAGCTTGTTCCATATCGCCAAAGCCATCTCTTCTTTGACAACTTCCCTACGGACTTTGTCTCCTAGGCATAAGAAAATAGCCCCCTTTGCCTTATTGTTCATCTTTTTCATCTGTTCCTTCAAATCGCCTTCAAGTTTTCCTTCAGGCTCCACCAAAGTTTCTTCCAGACCTTGCTGTGCAAGCAAGGATTCCATCTTCACCTTCCATAGACCGAGTCGTTTTTTTCGATGAATTTATCCACATCGAACTTGGTAGATGCCATGGGAGCTTTTCTTTCTCGATCGAATTTGGAGATCCAGTTCGATTCCGCGGACGGCGCCAATTGTTACAAAAAGTAATCAATCTAAACAATTGAGTAACTCAAGACGACAACAAGAATTATGCGGTTCGGTCTTGTGACCTACGTCCATGGAAAAAAAGTGAAGAGAGTTTATTGATTGCTTTTCTTCAAGATGTTTACAGAGGAAGAAATACAACGATGATGATGGTGATTTCGTCCTACTGTGTTGTAGTCTTTTGTGTGTGTATTTTCTATCTATATCTCCAAGCTATGTAGAATCTATTCTGTTAGCTCCCAGCCAATCATAACCTCCTCTATACCGTTACCCTCCAGCTCAGCAACAAACTATCCAACGGATATGTTCTCCTTTTTCCACACACACACATAACCATCTACCTATCTTAAGTATTCATCCTCTACAATAATAATAATAATAATAATAATAGTTCATACCATATATCACAGACGTATTAATATTATTTTAAATTTTAAACAATTATAACTCTACTATTAATTTATTTTGATCACATAATATATCAAATTAATTAAAACAACACTAGCTCGCTTTCATTCAAGATATTAGTACTCCGTTTGATTTGTATCCTAAAGAAGTAAAACATCCTAAAAAGTTATTAGAAGTCCCTTGTTTATATTCTTTTTTAGTTAAATGAAGAAAATAAAGATGAATTTTAAATTTATTTTGGAGGGAATCACTTTTCTGAAATTTGTGAAGTGTATTTTTCCAGGAAAACAAAATCAAATAGAGCCTAAAAGATTGTTTTAAAATAAAAATATGATTGAAAAAAAAAATTATTCTCGGTGCAGAAAAAATTTAAATATTTTTAAATTAGATATGACTATAATGCGCGTATGTGTATATATTCATAACAGTATAAACTTTGTTGGGAATAGAATTTTTGGTTATGTTAGTTATAACTTATAATTTACATAATATAAATTATTTTTTATAATAAAAATGTTAAACATAAAACATTTAACATGTACGGTAATTCTGTTCAAATTTTCAAATATAAAATACACAATCTGAATCTCGTATACAGTAGAAAAATTTTGTATATTTACACTGATCTTCAATATACATATAATTCAAATATTATGAAAGGAAAATAAATCCAAGAAAATTATTTGAACATCTCAATTTTCGGCCAATTATCTCCAATAATTTGGTCTCACATATTCTCTCTTGTCGGAGAATTTTCCCAAAAGAATGGATACAAATAATTACAAAATTAATTATTTTCTCCTTCTCTCTTGTCGAAGGAGAAGTCGTTAGACCCTCCAAAGCTGATATT
>AYJT01005917.1:0-16054 GCA_001278415.1 Ocimum tenuiflorum | reverse complement strand
AATATAAACAATAATTAAATAAAATATAAAATTATTCACAAAAAGAATGATATAAATAATAGGTATATATCAAATGAATATAACATTAGAAATTTCAATTTTGTAATGATTCAAAATCAAAAGGGTTATTTTACAAAATAGAAAATCAGTATGTATAATTATTGAAACTAAGGAGGACTTAAGTGTAAAAGAAAAAATAAGAATGGCGTCTTCTATAGGAACAATTCAAATGTGTATTTCTCTCTCTGCAAAACGCAAATTACTTTTGAGATTGAGGAATGTGATGGCAAATCAGCTAGAATTAGTGTAGGTTTGGAGATGCTCTAAGAATATGATAAGGCAACACATGTTGACGAATGTAGAGTAGTATCTCGAAATTCACAAAAACTTTGTCCAAACAAAAAAATCTCAACGAAAGGACCCAAAGGATCTTATTCCAACTTCGATTGGGGTTAGCGACGAATGTAGAAATTTGAGTGTAATGAAGATTTTTCAGATAGGGCTTGCCAAAGAAAATTTTGAACAGTCCGCCAACCTTTTCAAGCTAATTACGAAGATATACTCATTTATTTAAATAAAATAATGTACGTGCATCTACTACTACCTAAAATTAAGATCCCATAATATATAAACAAGAAGGGAAAGCGTGATTCCTTCCTTGAGTTAATCAATCCATGATGCGCCCACCATCTTGGCCATGAAACTGTACCTGTCTGCAGCTTCATTGATCTACCACACAATTGCATGAATTAGTAATCCAAAACAAAACAAATGAGATGTGAAGATGATTGAATATCATTTACCAGTTTCTTTGTTGGCCTTCCGGCTCCATGCCCCGCCTTCCGTTCGATGCGTCCGATCATCGGATTCTTTTTCTCCAACACATGCTGCATAGTCTGCACACGCACAACCATATTGAAATGTCAAGGAAAATTTGGTGGTACACCAAAATACAAAGTATGAGACTGGAAACAAATCTAGTAATGAAACGGACCGAAAATGTAGTTTACTAACCGCGAGTAACTTGAGAGAATGCAGCGGCACAACCCTGTCGTCGTGGTCGGCCGTGAGTAGCATGGTTGCCGGGTAGTGTGTGATGTTGTCCTTCACATTATGCAAGGGTGAGTAGTTTATCAACCAATGGAACTCTTCCTCATTATCCGAACACCCAAACTCTGATGTCCAAGCATGACCTTATTTGGGACAAAGCGATGCATAATCTCAATTCTATTCACAAAATCGAAACAATTTACAAGAATAATTAATCATTTCCTTCCCCTCACCAATGGTAAACTTGTGAAACCTCAACATGTCCATAACTCCAACATGAGCAAGAGCACACCCAAATAGATCAGGCCTCTGCAACCACAAAACGACATGTATAACAATGCAGAAAAATGCTGAGGGAACACCAGGGCCGGCCCTGACAAAAAAATAATAATGGATATTTATTCATAAGACCACCTGATTCATGCAAGCTCCGATGAGAAGGCCGCCATTGCTGCCACCTTCGATGCAGAGCTTGGATGGGCGCGTGTAACCAGCAGCGATGAGGAACTCTGCAGCAGATATGAAATCATCGAAGCAAGTCTGCTTTCTGGAAAGAGCACCTGCTTTATGCCATTCTTCGCCATACTCTCCGCCTCCACGGATATTTGCAATGCAAAACACAACATCCAAATGCTTTGCAATCACAATTCGACTCGCATTGAAAGATGGTGTGATGCTGATGCTGAATCCTCCATATGCATATAACAAACATGGATGTGATCCGTCTAGCTTCATCTCCTTTCCACCTACTATAAACATTGGAATTTTGGCACTCCCATCTTTACTAGGAACAAATACCTGAATATGTCAACAATGTGGGAAAGAAAACAAAGATATTTAAAGCTAAATGTGAAATATAAATAAAAAATACTGATTTCTATGCGTCTTTTATATTAAGTTTAATTCTAAATAAAAATTTTCAACACGTAAATGAGATGTAATAAAGTATGACTGACATATTATTAATCCTAATAAACTCTGATTGGGATATTTCAAACTCTAATTGAAATGGATAAATTCTAATTGAGTTAAAGATGAATGCCTGTTATTTCTTTCATATTATTTTAAAATGAAGATGGACATGATATATCTTAAATTTTAAAAAAATGAAACGAGCTATAATCTGACGCATTATTTGCATAATTTTGAATTTAAAATGAGAAAGTCATCAAAATTTAAAAATTTTAGTTAGTTTTTATTGAGCAATGATGCCATCATCTTTACTCCTAATGTTACACACGTAAACTAATCAACGGACACAATCTGTAACAGGAGAATCTCAATCGGATATTTGGATCCATCTAACTCATTGGACCATCTAATACATGTTCATGCCAATTCAAATAAAATTAGCTAAATCTTGTACCTGTTTGACTTCAAAAGCATTCTTGTGGAAGGCAGGAACAACAGTTTCTCTAAAGATTTTCATTTCTGGGGCCTGACCACCAAGGCTACACGCATATATAATGCCAGGAACAAGGAAGCTCGTGAACCCGATAAACAGAATGCTGTCTTTACGTCGACAAGACATATGATACACTGTCCCAATATCAAGTGCCAAATCCTGCACAACTTGGCCTGTCTGCAAATCCCTCACCTGCAACACATTCTTCACATCTCTCAAATAATTCACCACCATCTGATTCCCGTTCGCCGCCACCGCAGACACCAGCACATCCCTCTCATCTTCTTCCACTACTTCACTCCAACAGGATGATGATGGATTCTTCACATCAACTCGGACCACCTTGTATCTCGGGGCGTCCCTATTAGTGAGGAATGTGAACACCGTGTCATCATTCGCCACGTAGTTGTAGCACGCGTCGAAGGTGTCCACGAGCTTCGTGAAAGGGAGAGGTTCCCTCTTGTGTTTGTAAGCTTGGAGGCCGTCGGAGATGTCGCAGTAGTAGAGCTTGTTCACTGGGTCGCAGTCTTTGTAGGTGTAGAGAAGAACATACTGCATAATTTTCACACAATGCTTAACTTTGAGTAAGTGATAAAAGTAATAAGTTTTGCTAACCTTGCCGTCTTGAGTGACTGAGGCTGAACGTGTATGTTTCGGATTGTGAGGATCGCTCCAACAGAGTATATCTTCACACTGATTGGTGCCCACAAAGTGATAGTAGAGTTGATGGTTTAAATTAGCTTGTGTCTCAGTCCCAGCATCCAACTTTTCCCCATCCCTTTACAAATTGCACAACGACACTAATTAAATTAAAAACTTGATATGATAATCTTTTCAAACACAAAAAGTAGTGCTGGCTTACAGAGGAGTGGGATAGCGGCTGTAGAAGAAACCTCTACTGTCATGCGTCCAACTAATATCAGAAAACTTAACCTGCAACAGATTAAACACACACATACATATATATGAATATAAATTTCATCAAAGTCGATAACAGAAAAACAAAGTGTACCCAAGAAAGAGTATCGGGCTCGACGGTCTTGCTCTGTATCTGCATAACTTTAATGGTGACCCAGTCACTTCCACTACAAGTAATTCCATAAGCCAAATATTTTGCATCTTCACTGACTGCACACCCACTCAAAGCCACAGTACCATCCTCACTCAATGTGTTGGGATCAAGCAAAACTTCACCTACCCCTTCCAAACTATCCTGTATAACAATATAATAAACTATTCAAATCATTGCAACCAAAACAAAATTGCATAGCGGTTCGCTAAGCTTGTGAATGTTTTCGAATTCGAGCTCACAGGCTATTATTTGTCCCTCCTTGGTGTGATGAAAGAATGTTACCCACAATTTAGATGGCTAAAACTTTGAGTGAACCAAAACACTGAGTACACATCAAGCTTGACTCTCTCTATAGTCGAGCTCGATCCTAGTCTATTTTTCATGAGTCAAGCTCGATTGTTTTGCTATTCCACTCGGCCCAGTTCGTTTACACAAATTGAAAGCAAATATATGGACGCATCCGAGTTCAAACTCGCACTAGTTCGACAAATATTTTGATGAATTGATCTCGAATCGAACAAGAGCTTTCCATAATCAAGCTTGATCCTAAAAAATAAAACTGGAACCGAGATCGAACACGGAAAGAATCATCGAGCGCTCGGCTGGATTTGGTTATATTACATCACGAGACCAACTGAAAGACTTCACAAAACTTTCGGTTGGTTAAGGCATGATCAGATGGCTTGTCTGGTTGATATAATGATTAATTAATACATCTTTACTTAATCTTATTAAATCCGTGTGGTAAGTTAATTTGACCCACAACCCAACCTCTTTGGTCAAATTTGAGGTCTGCAAGATCTGTGTACACTAAATTATTGTACATTCCAAAATATTCCAACACTGACCGAGTTTAAATGACGTCAGCTCTTTTTTTAAACCATAACCCAAATTCATATCTCACCTGAATTTTAAATCAAAATCTACTTAAATCATTTAGGCGGAATATCTCTTGTTTATATTTTTATTTTTTAATATGTAATTAAAAATCCCAAGAAAAGTGAAAAACAGTGGGAAAACCTGAATGTATAGGACCCTTTGTGGCTGGAGACCGGAGTTGTGGAAGTAGAAGTATTTGTCTCCCGCCCTAAAGGGAGTATCGTATTTCGGGAAATCATATAACTCCGTTAACTTTTCAACCAGCTTTTCCCTTGTCTCGCATCCTTTCAGCACACATTCCGTCAACTTCATCTGCTCTTCCACAAATTCCTTCGTCTCCACTGAATCTGGATCCTCCAGCCTGTTACAATCTCAACAAATTCATTATTTATTTGCTAAAACACATTCCATTAATACTAAAAATTAATTACCATCGATAAGGGTCGCAGACTGTAACGCCGTGATAATTGTCGACGACGGATACGTCCCGACGAGCTGTGGGATACGCCAGAGCGTCATCAAGGGCGGGCAGCGATCCCATTTTTGGATATACTAACGAAAGACAACAAGAAGTTGATGGAGCAAATTATATAGATGAAAGCAAGCTCTATTATGTGTGAAAATGCATTGAAATTGTGAGAATTGTTGCGGCATTTAAGTTGATACCACTGTCGACAAGATGTTGTCATATTGTTGACATGATCATTTTGAAAATGATAAGAGGATATCCCTTTTTCTATTTTTTGGATATTATATGATCTTTGCACAGATTCTTGGTTTTATTTCAGTATCTAAAGTTTAGTTTTGGATATGTGTTAAGACCCTTGAAAGCCGAGTATCGAGTTTAACCTTGTGACACTATGCCAATAGCATGGTCAACGATATCATTTTCCCATATCCTATTTTTTTTTATGTGAAAATATCTATATATTACAAAATTATCTTCTCTCAAAATCTTTGTTCCTATTTTACACTCTTTAAATATTATTTTAAAGGACCAAATGTAATTATTTGTACATAATATTACATAGTTTACTTTTATTTATTTCGATATGATATATTTGAATTATACTTATGGATAATGCAATGTAGATATTATGCTATCAAATTTTATCTTTAAATTCATATATGATAACAATAATTTTCACAATATCAATAAATTACTGCAACAAGATTTTATCATCGATTAAACCTATGAAAAATTGGTTATAATTACATTAAATTATGAGAAATCTACCTTTAATTTAAATATTCCATGCGGGTCAAATAAGATTTTACGTAGATGATTTATTTAGTACTTTGAAGGATGAATCTTTTGGTTGTTGCAAGCGAAATATAAAAATATCTCTCCTAAAAGGTGATATGAAAACATTTCTTCACGAAATTATTGAACGCACTTATTAATAATATAATATATTCACATTTTAAAGTTGGAAAGTACGAGGGCAAAATTAAATCAAAAAATGAAGGCTAATCCAAAATATATATTTTAACCCAATAAATAAATATTAATTAGAGTATTAATAATATTCTTAAAATCTTAATTCAAATTATGCAATTAATAACTGATAACATAGCTGAAATAAAAATTTGTAAAATCTATAACTAGAAAGCACTAATTAACCTAAAAAACTGAAATCAAATAATTTAAAAAATCAGGTGTAGTTATTGATTAAAATCATTTTTGTATTTAATTTTTAGCTTAGACTAAATCATTTTTGAGTAATATCATATTTGAGTTGAACTTTTACTTTGTAGAAAATCAAGTCCAGTTACTTTTCTCTAAATGTATTGTTTCTAAGTTAAAAAAAATGTATATATCGTTTCTAAAAAGTTTTCCTTATTACAAAAATCAAAGAAAAAAGGGGTATTCTTTAGGAGAATTCAATATTTTCGTTCACACGAGAGAAAATAGAAATATCTAGTCATATTTAATATAATATTTTGAATCATATAAATCTTTATATTTTAATTACTTATCGCAAAAATGATCGTTTATATAAACTTTAACAAATAACATAGAATAATTTTTCGCGCTTCAATATTTATATTAAATCAACTTTAAGTTAATTGACATCAAAATTGAAAAAAACACACACGCACTCTCGCACACCCACACCCAATTTTTCATGCAAATAATATGCACAGAATAATTTCTTTTTGGAGAAAATAAAGAATGGCGAAAATATAAAACCCGATATGTATAGATGTTTTATTGAAATAAATATAAACAGACTATTCGTTAGATTTTGAATCTTCGCTTGTTCATCCATAACTCATACGTTATAAAATAGATCTAATTTATAATATTTTTTTATTTCTTTTAATCAGTAAAAATCATGCTTCCAATAACGTTATCAATGTATATCCAATAAATATAATAATTTTAACTACATGAAGATTGTGTTATCAATTATAAAAAAAATGATATTACTTATTGGAATAGAATTTAAATCTAAATTATATCATTTTGATCCTCTTAAACAAATTTTAAGAGCAAAAATTTGTATTAGACCACCTGAATGATTAGCGGATCTAAATAGTTCATTTCCATCAACTCAAATTCATACCCGCCTTGATTCTAAATACAAACTCATATTTGCCCGGATCTTAAACATAAACCCACCTAAATGATTTATGCGGTCTAACAAGAGATTTCATCAATTCTAAGTTTAGTATTTTTCATAACATGCAACCTCGTTACTTTTGAGGTAGATTTTTGATCGGATTATCGTAATGAATGTTTATCGTGTAAAAATAATAAAACATGTGTGTAAATTTGTAGAATATAGGGAGAAATTGAGCTAGATTGCATAATTGATATAATTTCGTTGTTATTTCCACTTTTTGCACAAGTATTTTATGTTTATACATATGGGTGCATCTCGGCACACTTGGACCAGCGCCATCACACCAATAGGGATTCGACCAGCCATAAAGATGGACATAAACTTCAAACACCTGTCTAGCCGTGCCAAGAAAAGGAATGAAAGAGAGCAGGCATAGAGTTAGCCATCAAGCAAAAACCCCCAAGACCATGAGCATTCCAGCAACCTCTAAAGACCGCACCACCAACCACTGGCGGACCTAGCCTTTCAAAGGGGTACAATTTTTTTTCGATTTTAGTAGATATATAGGCATAATTTTAATTTTTAAAATAAGATATAAATAATGGTACTCCCAACTATATACTTCTTTCTCAATACATGTTCAATTCCAACATAAAATTAACACTTAATACCCTTAAATCCACCATTAAACGATATAAGAGACATCTATATTCATAATATAAATAAATATAAAATCTAAAGTTTATAAATATGTTCACTATTATGTATTAGTTTTCCTAATATAAGTATATATGATGTTGATTCTTTATATTGGAACTGAAAGCATTGAAATAGTATTTTCATGAATGAGTGAATTTTTTTTTGAACTAAAGTACAATATTAAATAACCTCACGCGGATGTCCTCACAAAGGCTCGAACACACGACCTTTAAGGTCATGGAAAATGTGCTTACCACTACACCCCGAGGTGGTAGACTGAATTAGTGAATAATTAACGTAAAAGAATAAGTTGTGGAACAACACGAGCGATCGATTATTAAATTCTTGTTTGGTCACTTTCATTAAGAAATATATTTTCTACAAATTTGAATATTGTGTATTTTCCTCGTTAATTTCATATTTCAATTATCGAACTTGAAATATTAAATAATATTTACTACAGTATTTTGTATTATATATCTCGTATTCCCAATTCCAAATTTCTGGGTACGCCACTGCCGCCAATGACTACAAAAGAGAAAACCTCAAGGCCTCCCACACTGTAACGCCCTGACCTCGCTGGATGGGATTCCATTGAGGAACCAAGTGATAATCCACGATTAAATATAATTGACATTCGTTCATCATTCATAAGCATAAATAAGTGAGGAATGAGATAGGAAATGAGAGAAAGGAACATCGATCATTGGAGGTAAGTATTTAAGTTACATAACCAACAAAAGTAATGTTTGTTCAAATGTTAAAGACATTGAGTCTAGAGTTTGTCAGTGAAAAGTATGGTTGAAGGGTACATATGTGCAACCTTTGGGGCACTAAATTCTCAAAGTAATTCCTTGCTTAACGTTGCTTCTTCATGGTTCTCAACCCATATATTTAGAAAGATATACAGAGCGTACAACAAGTACTCAATGAACACACAAAAAACATACACTTTTATATGAAAGGTCAGCACAACACATGGAATCCCATGGGGTTTAAGCTTTGATTTCCACTCGTCTTCGTCAAAACAATTTTATTAGCATTCATACACATTGCAACAATGAGCTCATCACAATATCAATTATTCACAATATCAATTATTCATATATCGACCCACTCTACAAGTAATAAAAGTGAATTGTGGAGGAGCTCTCCTCACATGGTCACGGTGCTTCAGTTATGTTAAGGTCGAATTCCCAACACAACGCCACCACAAGTGCACTAATCTTGCCCACTCGACAGAGGACAAGACTCGAGTCTTTGACAATCACCAACACCCATTGGTCTCACACTACCGATTTTCTCAGCTTGAGCATGTAGAAGGGATAATATATGTTAAGCAAAGCAATTTAAATGCTGACAATTCGAGTTTACAAATTGTTAGGACTTCTGAAACTGACTTCATTCTAAAGACATCCAGCTGACGGTTTCAGAGGAAAATTAACTCAGCAGACTAACCAGCTTTCTAGAAGAAAACTGAGAGAATGAAGCTGACAAAAAGAGCAAGTCAAAATTAAATTTTGAGAATATCCCCAGTTACGATATTACTCAAATTAACGAATATTGAATCAAGTCAGTTGATCTTATCTCAGTGCATATTCTGAAGGAGAAAGGACAAATATATTGAAAAACGTCAGAAGAGTAGGTTAGGAATGTGAGTAATGGATGTTTGATCGTGTTCTTCGTATTTTTGAACTTTGATCTTCGTCTTCAAGGATTTGTGGACTTGATAACGTTTCTTGGGGCCAAAAGCCTTGATTCCGAATCAAACGCCGTAGTTGATTTGAATTTGATGAAGAGTTTGTTATTGTTCTTCCTGAACTTGAACTTTGATCTTCGTCTTCGAGGGCTTGATTGCTTGATAACATCTCTCCAAAGGTCGCGAACCTTGATTTTGGATCAAATGTCTTTCTTTCCTCGTTTTTGGATGGAGAAGCCAAGAACGCTTTGAAGATTGCTGATACACGTCTTGAATGTGTAGAGATGATTCATGCCTCCACGCCTTTATTTATAAAGAATTATGAGACTCCTAAGACTTATGTGGCAAGCTCCTATTGATTCCCCTATTTGATGGGCTCTCCACGTGGCCTGATTTAATTATCATTTTTATTTAGGAATAATGTAATAAATTCTTAAATATACATAAATTGATATTTAATCCCACGCGTCACGATTTAATTGGCCGTGAAATGTGTGGAGAAAGCATTGAGAGTATAGACCACACGTTGGTGTCATGTGAAAATATCATCAATCACCTCTCGGCTTAGACGTTAAAAGGTATGCACAACAAAATTCGAAAGATGAAAGCTGGAGATAGTGCAGATGGTGGAGGAAGCGAATACAGATCCAAAAAAGAAAAATAAAGAAGAGCGACAAATGGATTAGTAAGCCGAGACAAAATAAACAAGGTGAAGGGACATGGCCACAAGTGTCCTTCTCGCGCGCAGGGAATTAATTAATAATTAAATGTATGCTAAAAGGATTCACTACGAGATTCCCTCTTGTAATACTCAAACACTACAAAATGTATGCGGAAAGGGAACATGAACAAGCACACCCTTACGATGATATTGTCATAGAGGACATCAAGGAATCCATAAAGGACACCAGGAGCATGGAATACAATCAAGGAAAGCGAATTGTGTAGCCCACGAAGCAGAAACCGTATACGCCTCGCATAAAAGAAAAAGAAAAAATAAAATCAGCTTCAAAAGCAAAACCCACCTCAAGCGAATGATGAAAACAACACAACGTACAGCCCGTATGATCCCAAAAACTCCATCACAAGCCATAAGATAAATTCAAATAACTCTATACTTGACACAAACAATACCAAGGATTGGCAAGTTTTTTGAGTCTTTGTTCAACATATTTGCACCCATCCGAAATCGCAAATTAAATTGGCAGCTTAATAATTTAGATTCAAAATAGAGCCACCATAAATTGATATAACTCGAGAAAATATTTACATGCAAATATAGATCTTTAAGAACCAGAGTTAGATCAAGGTAAGGAATTCAAATCTATCATTGTCGAATTCTCGTTCCGTCAACGATGTTTAATTCCACGATATTATTTGCCGAAACATTGACGAATCTTATTGAATGTGGTTGTGTACCACATTGATGACGCTTTGCTAACGCACAACTCAACTCAATTAAATATTGCAACAAATCAAATGCTAAGAGCTAAAAAAAATTGATGAGTGCTTAAATTCTATGAACTGCCCTCAATTAATTTGCAACAAACTTCTGCCACAAGAAGAATAATAATTCTAAAGATTCAATGACACTTTAATTTCTTAGCTATCAGGGTGGCTCTAGAAATTTAATTCTTTCCACTCGGCCATTGTTGCCAATTCTTCATTCATTTATTGTTACTAAATTTTGAGTCTCTTTTGATATATGCATGTATATATGTATATGTATATGTATATACACACGTGTAAAACTTTTGTTATTTCGATTAGGAAAATATATAATGGAAAAGTTTATAAAATTTTCATTTCTTGAAGGATGAATGACATACGTGTAAACTTTTCCTTATTCAACTATATGAAAATTGAAGAATTTTAAATCTTAAGTTTTTGAATTAATTGATTTACATGTTCGTTAACCTAGCTTTATATTAGAGGATGCAATATAGGTTTATGTTAGACGATTCAAACCAAACTTTTTGTTGGTACAATAACTCAGACTGAATTAAATTGTGAAAAGTAATGCACTATTCTTGGAGTAGTAGAATATTTGATGGTATGTGATTACTTTAATGCTTGAATATATTATGCTTGCGTTGCATTAAATATATTTATTTTGGTGTTAGAGAAATAATACAAATATCTTCAACTTTTAGACATTTTACCCGTGTAGGTTATAGTAGATGTTTTCTAGACACCATCAATTTTATTCCTTAATTAACGTTTTCGATAATACAAATTATATGAGTTCATATCAAATTAAGAGATTTTTCTACCAATATAGTAATTATTTTTGTTCTAAAATTTAGATTAGGGCCTGCATTTTATTTCCAAGAGAGATTAGTTCCTGCATTGTTCCTGATTGTTTAAATCCTTTGTTATACAATATTGTTACATATTGTATTACATTGTTCGAATAAATGACATATGTACTAATTAATGGAGATAAATTATGTGCCTTTCTCTAATTTAATTAAGTCTTATCTTGATTTAATTAAGTCCTCCACTTTGGTTTAAGGACTTAATCGAGCAAAATGACAGTTTAATGATTTTTTTACAGATAATCGCAATATTTAGCATCCAATTGGGTTAAACAATAATTTGAATACCCAATAACGAAAAATATATCAAAATTACGCTATCTATTTAAATCAAATGCGAGGATTTGAGTAAATAATTCTTTATCCAAAGCCACATATATATGTGCGTCGTTAGTACTCTCTCGTTATACAATCCAGTGAATCTTAAAAGGGATGTTCCATATGCATTTATCTCACAAAGGGCTGATAGTGTTAAATGAAAGAGAATAAATAACTTTTAGTTGATGTATTATTTGCATGATTTAGAATTAAATGATAAAGCTATGATTCTGATGATTTGTTCAATTGTGTAACTTGGAAGGATATTAAAGAATTAAAGATAATGGTATTTGGTCTAAAACAAAATTTTCTATATTTTTTTCCCTTGTGATTTCAATTTCATTTAGATATTTGATTAGAATTTTTTATAATCAAATATCTAAATTTAGGAATGAAATTGACATCACAAGGTAAAAAATATGAAAAAACTTGTTTTAGACCATATACCATATTTTCAAGTACTTGCATTCAACGGTACTCGCCTCGACCTCGCTCTTGGCCGCATCAGCCTTCGACTAGCGTGCAATGGCCTCATCTTTCTCCTTGATCAAGGTAGCTTGCTCGGAAAGGGTGCTAAATTGTTGACGTTTGATTTTGATCATGGATCAAAACGGACTCTAAGCTCGAATTAAATTGGACAACACAATTTTCTAGGAAGGTTTTTCGTCCCCCGAAATGGACAGACTAGTATTTTATTGATTTAAGAATGATTTACAGGGATTACAAGGGATCCTGGAGATCAAGGCCGGAAATAGATCAAAAGTAAGGATGAAAATGCTAGCTAAGTGAGGGTGTGTGAGAATGCGTGAATATGTCATACATATGTCCTATTTATACAAGAATAAAGGGCGAATATAAATAATCCAGCTATGGACTAAATCGATAAATATTCGAGGGGCAATCTGCAAAACTTGATGAAGAAGTTAGAGTTACGCTTACTTTGCCATGGTGAGTCAGCACAGGAATCATTCTGGACCTTCCTGTATGTGCAAGGCGCATGTGTGTTTTCTCGAACATCTTCTGTGAGAGACCTCGAGCGCGGGAGGCTCCTCGAAGAGAGGTACTCGTGCTAAATTCTTGACTTGGGCATTCTGGATCGAGATCCTAAGGGCTTCGGATGACCCCCCTCGAATGCAGAGCTCGAGAGCTTCTCTTCCTAGATTCAAACTTCGGCTGGGGGACACCTTCGAGAGCCTTTCAACAGTTCGAGATCTAAGATCGACGGCTAGGATTTAAGTGTAGATTCAACAATAACCTTGCAATATAGTTTTACCGATATATTAATAGACCAAAGTTAATATAGTTTTATACAATCACTAAAAAAATATATGTAAGAATATGTTTTTTCATGATAAATTAATACATCATTCAGTTGGCATTCGACCATGCAACACGCTGGTGTAGAACTAGTTTATTTAAGAAGTTAAAATCCTTCCCTTCATGTGCACTAGCAATCGCACGACTGCGGTTGTTGCTCTTTAACCCTTTGCATGCTCATGTTTGATAAAATTGAGAATGAGATTATGAGGAATAAGGTAAGTGCTCAAAATACATCGAGATTAAGCATTTGAAGTAAAAGAAAATAAATTTGGAGATGATGTTGATCTTGAGTGAAGTGATCTTTTAACTTTATTAAGGTTGTGAATATGATATGATGTAGTCGGATCAAGTTGGTTGTTTAATTTCTTATTTTCACAAAAATAATTTATGTTGCAAATAAAAATTGAAACATAAAAGACATTTCCATAAACTCTTATGATTTTACGATCCAACTTATCAGTCTGATCCTACCACCACCACCATGTGATAATGGGGCCACGAGAGTATCTACTTTACTAGAACTGTACTGTAGCAAACGGAGAGAGTTACTGTTACTCTATAATAAATTGATGATTGAATGAATTATATATTCCACACCTACTGAAAATCAATACTTCCTAACTCTCTGCGGTTCCTTTATTTTATGTTATAATCACAGTAAAGTACTACACTTTTGCTTTATTGTTTCCTCACTTTCTCTCGTTCCCCCTAATAATTCGTTTCTCTTTTGCATAATGCCGGCGTGGAAATTGTGCCGTTGAAGTTGTAGTCTTGACATATTTTCCCCAATTCAACTACTTTTGTAGCTAGCGATTGATAAATGGCGGATAGTGTGGTCTCTCAGTCGGATGACGAGTTTGAGGAGCTGCAGTCGCGCCGCTTCGACGACTGCTACAGCCTGAGCGCCGACGTTAGTGAGTCGGAGAGCTCGACTTCGAGCGCCGCCACGTTTTCTTCCGACCGCCAAACTGATTTAGCTTGCGATTCCGAGTGCTTGCTGCGGCCACCGCCGATCATGTTGCCGGTTGTGGGAGGTAGACACGTAGTTTATCCGGCGGAGAAGAAGCCGCTTATCGATAAACCTGTGCTGCCTGAATTTTCCGGTGAGTTTCCGGCTTCCGATTCTCAGCGTATTACGTGATTTCATTGTGAGAGGAATTGAATCGCCGGTGATTATGTTTGAAGATGGTGCGTAGATGATCGAATTCCTCTCCAATTAACATATGTGCAAATATGTAACCGAACTTAATTTATATCATGTTCTCCTCGAGGAATTGTTTTTCTTCTGCTTCCGCTTCTTTTTATTTATTTTTAAATATCAGTTTGCTTTTCTGTTTATTTTATAACACCAACGTCCAATTGAGTGAATATTAGCATTTCAAACGGAAATCTGAGGTTTAAGTATTGAAAGATAGACCTGTAATCTCTTTCTTTATGGAGTTTGAATTTCGAAATTTTGACTTTCCTCTGTTAATTGAGTTCTGTTAGTTTAGGAAACAATGAGTGTTCATTTGGAAAACAGTACTTTCCTCTGCTTATGATTTTAATGCAATGGCTTATGTAAGTTAAAATTTCAATTCTAGAGAAACACGAGACATGATAGAAAAAACATGATAGTGATTTAATGGTTGCATGGATCAAGTCTTTCCTGATTGAATGTTGGTTGTGTGAATGCAGAGGCTGAATTGATGAAGGAGCGGTTCGCGAAGTTATTGCTCGGTGAGGATATGTCTGGTGGAGGGAAGGGAGTCAGTACTGCCCTGGCAATCTCCAACGCTATCACTAATCTTGCTGGTTTGTATAGCTCGATCCAATCATTCACATATAATGTTGTTGTCTTTATTATCTAAATTATTCTAATAAACTCACAGCTAGTGTTTTCGGAGAGCTCTGGAAGTTGGAGCCACTGGCTCCACAGAAGCGATCAATGTGGCAGCGAGAGATGGAGTGGCTTTTGTGTGTCAGTGATTCCATTGTTGAGCTCGTTCCATCGGTTCAAGAGTTTCCGGGTGGTGGGAGCTTTGAGATCATGGTGCCTCACCAAAGATCTGATCTATATGTGAACCTTCCAGCACTCAAGAAACTAGATGGAATGTTGATTAGCATCTTAGATAGGTTTCATGACACTGAGTTCTACTATGTCGACCGAGGTATAATCGTTTCTGATGGTGAACATACTAAAGCGTATGAAACTTCACCGTCCTCTAGGAGGAGGCCTTCTGTAACACTTGAAGAGAAATGGTGGTTGCCATTCCCCAAGGTTCCGGCCAACGGTTTGTCACACGAGGCAAGAATTATGTTGCAACAGTGCAAAGAGTGCACCCAACAAATTTTCAAAGCTGCTGTCGCCATCAATTGCAGTGTTCTTTCTGATATGGAAGTGCCACAAGTTTACTTGGACAGCTTGCCCAAGGTACATTGTTTTGCACATGATATTGTTTTGTTGAATCATACATCCATGCCATCTTTAAAAAAATTTACAATATGTCTCTTTCAGAATGAGAAGGCGTGTTTAGGCGACATCCTGTACCGTTATATAACTGCTGATCAGTTCTCCCCAGACTGCCTTCTTGATTACTTGGATCTTTCATCCGAGTATAGTACTTTGGAAATAGAAAATAGGCTCGAGTCCGCCATTCAATTTTGGAGGGTGAAATGTCAGAAGAAGAAACCAAACCATGAAAAAACTGGCTTGTTTTGGGGAAGTAGTGTGAAGAGCCTTGT
>AYJT01005898.1:0-14738 GCA_001278415.1 Ocimum tenuiflorum | reverse complement strand
ATATATTGTCTAATTGAAACTAACAAAAACTCACACAATGTTTGTAAAACCAAATTAAAGCATACAAAATTAAAATTAAAAAAAAATTATTAAATAAAATATAATAAATTTTTGATATATAATACTTAGGGTAACACAAAAGTGTATAAAGGAAGATTCGTACCCAATCTTCATTATTACCTCCATCCAAGAGGAAAAGGAAAAAAAATATAAAATAACACCAAATAAATGAATGCCACATAGCATGCATGCATGGATTTCTATATTAAAATCAATCATAAAATTCAGCTTTATGATCAATTATACAATTAACTCTATCTAGATTTATATTATAATATGACACATTCGCCTCTAATATCTTTCATCCCAGTTTAGATAATGATCAAACATACCCAGCTACAAATGAACCTGCAGATGAACTTCAACAAAAGAATTTTCGAATAAATTAATTATCACCTTTTACAGTGTTCCAATAATGCTTCCATTCATCACATATTTTGAGAAACAATTTGCATGACATGATTTGATGATAATCAATCCGGGGTCCAGTTCATATCCCTCTCTAGACTTTAAATTTTGTTGCAAATTAATATTTTATTTTTTAAGATATTCGTGAGATTAAAATTCCACTCTTTCCAATATGCCAATTAGATAGAAAGATACATCGATAAATTATTTAAAAATTTTCAATTATGTGACAAATTATCTAAATTTTCAATTATATATATAACAAATTATGTGAATTTTGTTTAATTATACGACAGATTATTTTCTCCGACGACAGAAAATTAATTGTGCACCATCAGACTTTCATGTTACCAATTTAGTGTGAGTGTATCACTGAAGAACACAATATATCATATAATTGAATAAAATACGCATAATTTGTCATGTTTAAATTTTTTTGAATAATTAAATAATCATGCAATCCTGGGTACAAGCTCTAGTTTGTATTCTCAAATCTTTCTTCAATTCATTTAATCGTACGTGTTACTAGATTCTACATTATGATGTTATATTATTAATTTGTATATAATTAATATATACTCATTAAATGAATATTAACATATGATTACTCTCTAAATTCACATATAAAAAAGGACAAATGTTGAAATGATTGTGTATATTATTTTGAAATAAAGATGAATGTTACACTCAAATCGAGTATAGCTTCTTCCAACCATTATACTCTGTTAGAATTAAATAATTCATCCATCCACTGACTAATTAACTAGACTTAGTGCTCCAACAACAATAAAATGTTGTCCCTCAACTTTATGGGTCTTTTTTTTCATTTTCCCAATTTTAAATATCAAAAGGCCGAAAGATTGGCTTCTTTATAACAGAATTCCTGCCAGTTTATCCTAAACATTTATTCATAATATTATAATTAAACTTACTGTTTTGAAACAATATAATATTATTGACTGCACTATTTTTATTGGTTTGCTTTTATATTGAGCAGCCAAAAAAGTTGAGAGAACCCTCTCTTCTGCACTCTGAGAAATTAAAGCAAAAAAACCTAAAAGAAATTTTGTTCTTGAAGAAGAAGAAGAAAATGAGCTCCATTCTTATGAAGAATATCACCCTTCTTCTCCTCATCATTTCTGCAGCACTTTTTTCTACTTCTTTTGCAGGTAGAAATACATCAACTAATATATGTTTGTATTTATTTCATGACGGAACCCTTTTTTTCCATTTCTATTCTTGTTAATATACTAAACTAAAATGAAGCTACATGCATGTATTTTTTTACAGTATATTTTGATGTTGCGTCTCATATTATCGTTATATTTTATTTTTTGTTTTTTAAATAATGTTATTTGCTCGAAAATTTCATGCAGCTGGTCGAGGGCACACTCGTAAATCGATGGTGTCAAATGCTGTGAGCACAAGTTATGAGGTAAATTCATAGTAATCTCATACCATCTTAAATATATATTTTTGATGTAGTGAAAACTTTAACTGAATCTTGCTTCAATTAACGCGTGCCAAGTCTTATGATTTCTGGCCTTCTCTACGATTCTTGAAAATGGTATGTATGTATCTGCTCCTTTTAGGACAGTTGACAAATTAAATGACTGACATGTATAAACTGGGACGAGCCCATAAATTTTTTTATTTTTTTCATATATATATTTATATACAATTCTTTTTTTTCATTTCGAAATATTCAATATGAATTTCTTCTTCTTTCCATTCGTTTCTTTTGGTGACAAGAGCTACTACACAAAAAACTGTGCATGAACTTAACCAAAAGTCTTTAGTTTGATTGAATTGGTAAAATGATTTTATCTTTAGTTCGACGTAGCTAAGAATGATATTAGATCGATCTCTTATTCCACTGCATCATCAGTAGATGTAGTAGTGAATTAAGATATTGTGTTTTGAAATATAAAGATTGTGATTATTATGATTATTACATTTCGTGATTGTAGTTAAATTAGTAATTTATATATAAAAGTTTAGGATTAACTTTGGGTGCAGGAAGGAGAAACGTGGGAGGCATTAAGGCACAATGAAGAGAGTGAGGTGCACGATAGACTTCTTAAAGTTAAAACAAATGATTATGGAAGATATGATCCTGCGCCTGCACTTGTTAAGCCTCCTTTCAAACTCATCCCTAACTAATAATCCAACTCATCATCATACAATTCAATTATAATATCATATGTATCTACATATATATACATATATATATATATATATGTATGTAATATAAATATATTATAAATAAGTGTGATAAAATATAGTGATGTATGTATGTAAGTGATTGTATGATGAATGTCGAGTTTTGTATGGCAGGCTCTTCAAGCCACTAATATCTGTAGGATATATATGATGCTCTATATATGTGAAATATAATGAGACTCCTTTTATGAATGTATGTGGGTATGTTATATTGTTTATGAATTGCACAGTTCATACTTAGATTTGTTATTTGGTTTAGTTAAAGAAATTAGAAGGTACAAGTTTTAAAATTCAACACTACCAAAAAATCGCGTATTAGCTGCGGATAGTTTCCGTTGCTAAAAGCTGTAATTCTGTCGCTAAAGTGGATTGGAAATTTTCATATAGTGTTTTTTTAATTTAATAAATTGCATAATTATTTCGTTTCAATTTTGTATTAAATGCTTGATGATATAGATAAGTACGTTTAGAATCATTGAGTTGTATAATGTTGTTCAAGTCTTGTCATTCATTCTTTGGGAGTGTTTTGTTTTTAGAAACATCTGATTAACTTCACTTGAATTAATTTGGAGTGTTAAAAGTGACTTTAGAACCGTTTATAATATAATTTTTAGTTTCATGTATTTTGATAGTTTTTAGTACCTAGTAGTGCATGAAACCAATAATGAGTGAATATGATATAAAAACTATTTCCACAAGATATACTTGAAGTATACTTGAATCGAGTAATGAAATTGAAAATATTAATTTGAATTTCCATAATTTTGTATTTGATTTTAAATGCTGTAGATAAACAACAATTGATTTTAAAATATGTAAGGAAATACTGAAATCGTAAATTGTATAATAATATGTACAATCAATTTGAGATCATTAAAATATATTGTAAAACCTATTAGTTTCAATTCTATAATACATGTACTATGAGAAACAAGAAATGTATGCATAAAATCCAATATTACTTTTTCTCTAAAGTAATATATAATAGTACCACTGAAATTAATTATGAAAATAAATTATAATCAAATATTTAATTCACAATCGCTATGAACGAAATTATTTACTTTTCATGAACAAATATAAGACTCAAAATCCATCAATGCATAAGCATATTTTTAGATTTTTCGTTGTGAGATAAAGTCATTTCCTAATTCTTACAGTAAGACTTGTGAATTTTAATTTTTTAGGTGATACATTTATAATTAAATTATTTTTCTAGTTTTAGACTTACATACTCCTACTAAAATACAAAACATTTAAAAAAACAAACAACAAGCCATCATTGTTAAAAAAGAGCAAGGAGTTCAGTTTGGGCTTTAGAACCTCGAAAACCAATTCAAACAATTTAAAACCATTGATAATATGGTTGATGTTCAGATATTTAGTTTACTTCAATTATTATAAGCTAGCGCCTCCTACGTAAACAATAATGATGGTAAAGAAAATATGAGAAAAAGAGGGACAAAATTTTCAAATAAAAAGAAACATTCTTGGATTCTTCAAAAATTTTGCTTTGATAAAAAGGGCAAAAACAAAAAAAAAAGCCTGTTTGGTATTATATACTCTTCAAATTTTATAGTGTGTTTGGTTGAGCTTTTAAGTTCTAAGTAATTTGATTTATAAATTAATTTAGAGCATACAACTATACAAGCACTTTCAAAATATTTGACCATCTTTATTTAGGCTAATGTCTCGATTCCTCTAAAATAAGATGTTTGGAGTTGTCCACTAACTCAGGATGCAGTGACAAACATATTTTCCATGATTTTAAAAATCAAAAGTTCAAATCTGTGTGGGGATATCAAGGTGGGATTAGTTTAATATTGTACTTAAATTGAAAAAATATTTGGAGCTTATTAGCTATTTTCATTAAACTAGACTACAACTTTTTTTGTTATTATTAAAAAACGTTTCATCTTATTTTAGAAACCTGTGTGCTTGGTTATAATAAATCACTTTACAATTACAAATTATAAAATTAATCATCCAGAATACCTTAATAATTATCTTAAAATAAGTTTTAGAGCGTCTTCTAAGATAATTGTTTTAAGTTTGTTCAGAAATTAAAGAGAAATATTATTACTAAAATAATTGATCACCTTTACATTTACTGGCGACATTCTCAGCCCATTTAAGTAAATTATGGACAACAAAACTCGGTGCTCTTGAAATAAATCGATTAATCTTGTATTCCTGTGCTTTTGTACTAGAATCGGTATTTCGGAATTATGAGTATATTTTTTAATATATATTCAGCTTCTTGAACTCTTGTCCATAATAGGTCTATTTAGAAGACATCGAATGTGAAAAAATCAAATGTGAAATAAAAATAAATATGCGTATTATTATTGCTGAATAGATCTACACTTGATATCCTTTGTTAAAAGATAATCTTATATCCTTTATTTTGTAAATTATACTTCAAAAAAAATATAAAAGTAAGTAAATAACAGTCAGCCTTTTGTAGAAACACAACTAATTAATCTAGCATGCATGGAAACAATTCATAATTTAAAGCCAAAAACTCGTGTTAGACCGTATAAATGATTTAGGTGGATCTAAATAGTTCATTTTCAATAATCTAAATTCATACTCGTCTTGGATCCTAAATTTAAATTTATATTCTCTATGGATCCTAAACTCAAACCCACCTAAATAACGGAAGACCTCCTCTAATTTAAATTAATAATGTAGTATTTTATATCGTTGAGATGCTAAATTTATTAGAACACAATGAAATCATCGCTTAGACAAACACTACCAAATTGTTAGTGGTTACATAATACTTATATTAGTAAATAAAAATAATAAATAAAGTAAGATACCAAAAAAAAATATAACAGAAAATATTTCTTATGCTTGAAGACTTCCCTCATATTCATATTAATTAATTAATTTCCCTATTTCTGGCTTTTCTAATCAACAAAAAGTAAAGGCAGTGCTTTTCTTACACAACATCCTTTCCTTTTCCATCATCTCTTATCACCAAATCCAAATATTCAATGAATTTTTGCGAGAGAGATATAAATAATGATTTGTTCCAACACAAACATGAATTTTGGTTTGCCCTTTTTTTGCTTTTATTTTCCCTTTTTCAGACAGTTTTCGTATGATGATGCCTCATCTAGTCGGGCCGAAATTTCCTACAATTCGGGCCACAAATAGAATGATGGGGCCCAAATATAAAGCCCTTGTTTTTTAGAACCAAGGAATCAACACCACGAATTCCACAACTGCTGTCCTTGTGTTCAATTATTTTTTTGGCGGGGAGTAAATTGCATTTGCTCGCATAAAATATGATTATATTTTTATTTTATTTTTTATTTGTATTTTTTTTTGTCTCATTATTAACATTTTTTACACGTTTGATTTTTATAAGATTTATATTTGTGCCTGAAATTCTAAATTAGTAATTCATTAAAAGTAAGATAAGTCACATATAAGACAGTATTGAGAGCAAACTTAATTTTGATGTGTGTGCAAATGTTTGAACTAAAAGTACAGAAAGTACCAATAGTGGCAAAAATCCAATATAGAATTAAAAGTGCAGCAATTGAAACTAAAATAAAATGAGATTTTATTGTGATCTCGTGGCGATCAAAAATGCAATTTACACTATTCCTACGTGCAGTATGATAAAAAATCATAGTGATTGCCCTCTCCGGAATTTATAACTTTCGTATATAATTTTGTATCTATCTACCTACCAAATTTTATTCTATTTCTTTTTGTGTCATTTTTCCTATGCATGACGTGTGTGTGTGTTGATGAACAAATGGAGAAATATGGTTGAATCATGGATGCGATAAGAGAGGGGACGTGTTTTTATGGATAACCTATGAAACTCGGCGGTAATTCAATTTTGTTTATAACTAAAAAAAGGGTAAATATGGATAACCGGTGAAACTCGTGGTAATTCAATTTTGTTTATGATTAAAAAAAGGATAAATAGTAAAAAATTATCTCAAAGTTTTGGTCAAATTGTAAATTTATCTCGATTTTTTGATGTTAGGGAAATCTATCCCAACATTTCATTCTGTCATATTTTTCTATCCCAAATCCATTACGATGTCAAAAAGGGTGTATACATGGCAACTAAATTCCACGTGGATGGACATGTGGACACGTCACGTTTCTTATTTATTTATTTTTAAATTGGCAATGAACAAAACGACTCCGGTTTTAAGAAAATGATATTGTTTGCTTCAAATAGAAACCTTCAAATCGACATGGTTTTCTTGTAAACGAGACCATTTTGCTAATCGCTGATTACGCATAGCGTGTCCACTTTTGCATCCACATAAAATTTAATTGCAACGTACACGTTCGTTTGACACTGTTACGGATCCGGGATAGAAAAGTATGACATAATGAAACATTTGGATAGATTTCACTAAAACTTTAGGATATTTTTCCCTATTTACCTAAAAAAAAACCTCATTTCAAAAATATCTTTTATTACACCTAAATTTGGTGGTAACTCAATTCTGTTTATTAAAAAAATCTCATTTCAAGGATATCTTTCTTATACACCTAAACCCTGTTTTGGTGTCATGAGATACTGGTATACAAAGAATTATCCAAGTTGATATTGTGTAGAGAGGACACGTTAATTTATCAGACATAGTTCAATATTTGCAACATGTATGTGTTTATATCAATAATATTATACATGCAAAACAAATACATAAAATATTAGAATTCCCAAGTTAGGGAATACACTCTTATTTATTTTATTACAAGAGAGGGAGAGAACGAGGGCGAAGTTAGATGTTATATAGTAGGCAAAAACTTATTTTAGACCGCCACAACGATTTGAACGGATCTAAATAATTTATTTTCACCAATCTAAATTCATATTCGTCTTGTATCTTAAACTCGAATTCATATTTTCATTGAATCTTAAACTCAAACCCGCCTAAATGATTTATATTTGAGATTTGTGTAAGATTTTTTTATATGTTTTATAATAGTTATTACAAAGATTTGACACTTTTCTTAGAAAATAAGATTTTTACACTTCTATTAAGCTTAGGTCAATTTTCGAAGATCGGTTTTTGAAGAAATTAGTAGCATAAATATCAAATAGTTGTATTTAATAAATGAATTTGTAAATAACATTTGTATTTAATAATATGGCATAGTGCATTTTCTTTTGTCATTTTGCAATTTGTCAAAAGGTTATACTGTGTGAACCCATTTTTGAATACTTTCAAACGTTGACTGTAGATTTTCTTCCAGGAACGTTGACCGTAGATTTCCACAGAATGAACTGCACCATGCGATTTTTCTAATTTTAATTCGCGCGAGAGTTTATTATGAAATAATATTTGCAAATATGTAATTATAAAGTCATGGGCCCACAGGGCCATAGTACTTCTACACCCTTTTGATGTAATACTGATATGACAGCGTTAAATTTGATTTAATCTGAATTTATTGTTACAATCCAAATGTACAACTCCATTAACTCTAATGTACCACTATTGCAGCTCACAACCCTTAGCATGCAGCCACATTTTGAGAAAAACATTCTATGTTATATGTTTGACCGGTTATTAATTATTATTATGTACGAAATGAGATTTGTATAATATCGAAACATATAAATATATATCATGCGCGTAATAGTTCACCGATCGAGTGCGGATTAACGGGGCCAAACGATGTGCCAAAGCTGTAGAATGTAGAAAAATAATGATAGGGGAGGGTTCATAATAGTAATCTAAAAAGTAATTGTATAAATTGTCTAACAAATCCTTTTATTAAATAGATCTTTGAAATTCCATCCATTCATTTAATAGAACAGATGACATGTTCAATTAAAATAAACTTAATTTTCAAAATGATAAAAATTTATCTTATTTTTATTTTAAGTTATACAAATGATATATCAAATTATGACCGATTCCATTCTACTTATTTTAATATCCATCATACTCATATTTATTTAAATAAATACAAACTAGAAATAAAATAAATTTTTATGCTTATTTAATACAAATTAGGGTTTATTGCATATCGAATTTATTCTTGTCAATTGGAGTTTATGATATCCCAATAGCTTTATCACATCTCATTAAGGTGTTCTTATATTTTCCAGAATTAAGTTTGATTAGAGTTTGTATGTGCGTGATAAATATTATTTTTTCTTTTAAATTTTTCGTTCATAGTTCTTCATTGACACATGATTTTACACTTAAAATAAGGTGAAATGCTCTAATTTTATATATTATTCTCCCAGATTAGATTAAAACAAGGACTTAGGGACTATTTAAAATTTATAATAATTTTAATCAGTAAATGTGTGTGGATAGTGGATACCCAACCCAGCTGAATTGCTGAGGTATATTTTTTTACTTTAGGAATTGACGCTGTTAAAATGGAACCTCTGACTCCCGCGCCGTTAGCCTGTCAGGCACGAAGGCCAATTAACGCCGTCAAACAAATGGCCGTCTCTTCTTTGCCTTGCTGAAGTTGAAGGAGTAGAATCAGAGACCCTTTTCCCTCTCTACTTTCCACGTATTTCTCTCACTATATACACACAAATCCTATATATATTATGCTGCAATTTATATATTATTGACTTTCGACGTAGTCTGAATACAGTCTCTCTCTTCCTCCTCTTTTTGGTCCTAGGGTTACTGGGTGGTGGAAGGGCGCCGTTCGATCACGTAAGTATGTGGAATTTCAATTTAGTTTTTGCTTTCGTGGTGATAGTTATGTGATAGGTGATGAAAATTGAATGTTTGTTGATTGGAAATATTAAATATAATGCCGAAAAACGTGGATTTGATTTCAGTTGTTTTTAGGAAAGAATTTCGGATCTCTATTGACCTCAGCAGTCTTGGAGGCCTCGTAATTTAAGGATTTTGCGAGTCTTCTCCAAAAATAGCACTTAAAACTCGAGCATTAGTATATGTATATATAAATATATATATGTGTGTGTGTGTGTGTGTTTGTGTGGAATATTTAGCTCAATGTTCGATTTATGGTGGATTTCATTACATGTTTATGTAAAATCTCTGATTAGCTGCTTCCCAGTTTTTGGAGGCGTGAAGTTAGCTCGACAGTTTACTCTGATATTTGTTTAGCTGGCTGTTAGTTCTGTTATTGATAGATATGTTGATTTGGTTGATGATATTTTCTCTTGAGGGATAGCTTTTTGGCTCCGTAAATTGATTAATAACAGCTTCGTGCAGTTTTTGAGAATCTCAAGTGGGAAAGGCATGCTGTACAGTGCTTCTACTTGTTCTTCCAGTCTATGATCATCATATTCAACTGTGATTTTCTCATTCTGCAAGTTGTAAACTGATTTGTGCTGTTTCAATTATCTAGGGAAATTGTTTATTGATGTAGTTCATCCATATCTGTTAGCCTAACGCTGGTAGAGATGTTTGTGTATGAATCGTGATTTCCGAAGGCCCACTTTCTATAATATTGTTTCATGAATGTTTTTGTTAAAGTCATTTGATAAGTACTTAATTGATTCGGAATATTATTATTGCAGGAAAGTTGTATACTGTTGATGCCATTCAAATATCTTTTTTGTGGTGATCGATTTGAAAAGCAGTCGATCATAGTTATCACCTCTTTACCCGTGTGAGAAAGAATGGGGGCAGCTTGTTGTGTTGCTGCTAAAGATAGAACTATCGTGGATGGAACGCCTAGTCAATCTTTGCAGCGGCATGCCCGCTATTCACCATCGTGGAGCTTTCGATGGGATAATCGTGGACGGGTAGCAGGGGAAGACACAAGTGCAACTTGGTCACATGTTGGAGGATGTGCGGATGATAGAATGGAAGTCAAATCTGGCACTACTGTTGAAACTGTGTTTGCTTCTGAGGAGGGTAGTCTAACAGATAGTTTTCGATCAGTTGCATGGCAAAAGTCCCCAATATCTGAAGGAAATGATGGGATTTCAAGACTTCCATCATCTGGTAAATACTCTATAGGATCTCATATCTTATTATAACATTCTAAAGATGTTTAAGTGGTAATTGAGAGAAATTTCTTCAACTGCTTTTTTCTGCCCAAGCACACACGATGTATCATTTCCAGGTTACATATCGTAATGTTGAAGGAGTCGGACATTTATTTGCAACTCTTTAGGTAAAGTTAATAAAATACCTTTGGTGTAGTAGCAACCGGGTCATTCTTCAATTAACAGAGTCCTCTAGTGAATTAGAAAAATGGAAAGCTTCATAGGGGATAATGAATGCTGAAGGCTGGATGAGGAAGATAGAGGGATCATTGCGTCAATAGTAACATATTTGCAATTATATGTTTTGTTGGATTAAGAGAAATGAATGAACATAAAGGTGCTTGTTTTTGTTTCCATTATTAGTGTGATTAGCTCCTCATGATTAGCATTATCAGTGCCATAGTATCCAATATGTTAAGGAAAATTATTACTCAAATTACTGGAAGATGGGGAGGAATGGCAGTTTTTCTTGGAAACTGTACGGAGGAAGTTCATTCTTTGTCTTCTTGACTGATGCATCACAATTAACAGGATTATGATAAATATTCAACCAGTTGCTTATAAAATAAAAGATGGAGTTTACACATTTCCTTAGATGCCGAGTTTGTTCATTTCAAACCCTTACACATTTAAGTATTCTTTTGCAGATCAATCTATGTCACAGACTATAGTAGAGGTATGTAAAGAGTACAGAAAATTCACATTTGGTTTCTGTTGGTCCTCGTGAACATACATGTAGTTTCAAACTCCTTTAAGGTTAAAAATTGTTTTTCGTTGTCCATTGTTCAGGTGAAGGAGTCAACAGACTCATTATCTCTTTCATACCTGTCACCAATAAAGCTCTCCCCATCAGTCCCTTCTGTTTCATCTCTGTCAGCGTCTCCTCTGTCTTCGCAGAGCAACCTTCCTCCTCCAAGCTCGACTCCTTCCAGATGGAATCGCCGATCTCCTGGGCATCGGTTGTTACGCCAAGTGTCTGATAGCAAAATTCCCGAATACAAGTCAGCCACATTCTCAATATCTGAAGAACCATCCATGTTTCTGCCCCCTTGGGGAAATGAATCATCTAGGGGCTCTAATGGCGGCTCTTCAGACAGTTGGTCAATGCCCGCATTCTCCGAGCTCATGGGTACTCATAGAGAGAGGTGGTCTTTTGATAGCGAAGACAAAATTAACCGATCAAGTTGTCATGATTCAGGATCTCTCTGCCCTGATCTTCAAAATTGTGGTATCTGTACAAAGCTTTTGACTCAGAGATCTTCTTGGGGGTGGAGCAGTCAAAAAATAATATCCAACAACGAACTCGGCGTAGTTTCTATTCTAAATTGCGGGCATGTTTACCATGCCGAATGCTTGGAGTCCATGACTCCCGAAATCAACAAGTATGACCCGGGTTGCCCGGTTTGCACTTTTGGGGAGAAACAGGCTGTGAAATTGTCTGAAAAGGCTTTGAAAGCCGAACTGGATTCGAGAGCAAGAAAAAAACGTTCTAGGAAGCGTGTTGTCAACTGTGATCTGAGTGTGTTTGATCGTCATAAAAGTGGCGGAGTTGATGGAAAGGGTCCGAAGATGAGCTCGAGTTCTAGCATGAAGAGCTTGACGGGAAAGCCTTTTGTGAAACGGCATTTCTCGTTCGGATCGAAAACGAGTAAATCAGTGTCTGAGAATCCATCTGCTCTGAGGAGGAGCTTTTTCTGGTCAAGATCTAGCAAAGGATGAGGCTCGTCATGGATTTTCATGTAAGTCTCTGTGTTTGTGTGTTTTCTGTTATGATGCATGTTGAAAAATGTATAGAATTTTTTTTTAAACTCAAATATATAGAATCTTTATTAGATAGGTTTACATCTAGAATAGATATAATCTTTTTGTATAAACACGTGATTCGAGTCGGGGACCACGGGAAAATTCTATGCTACAGTTGTGGACATTGCCCACACCATTCACGTAAACCTCATGTGACATGAGTGTGGTGGGCAGTGCCCATACCACCACCAAATAAACATATGATTTTGTGTGTAGTTCCATATTTCAATAACAACGCACATTCTGAGATGTAGTTTTGTGTGCAGCAAATGTTGATGAAAACAATTGGGGCAGAAAGTGATTGATTGGCATGTTGACGTAGGGCAGCTACTGCAGACACAATGTAAAGAAGGTCGTTAATATTGAAGTTCCAATTTTTCATTTTATATGGAAAGGGGAAAATGGTAGGAAGGAAAAAAGAATTATAAGTTTGTGTGTCATATATTTTTTAAAAACTTTTTTGGCCTTGGCATCGTGTGTGCGCCCGTATTCTCAAAGGTCGAGGTTGAGGTTTTATAGATGCTGCATCTAATAATATCTTACTTCACCGTTGATTGTGACAGACTGACAGTGAATCATGAAATACTATACCCCTGGTGTGGTGTTTCTTCAAATGCAACTTCTGGTAAATTACGTTCCTACCCCTCCTGGGTTTGGGGGGCTTGGCTCATAAAATGGGCTACCGACTGAGTTGTAACCTCAAATGAATATTTATTTTCAATTTTAATTTTTTTTTTAATTTTACGGAGTTGTGATTTTCTTATATATAATATAACCATTTTTTTCAATTATTATTAATAATTTACCTACTCACTATTTTATAATTATATTTTGTGATTAATTTTACATCCTAATTAGATTTAGAAAATCGCATGATGTCCTTAAAATTAGAAAACTAAAATCAAAGATAAATATCAAATAAAGATAATAAAATTTGATATATAATACAGAAATATAGTGGGAACCGTTTATTTTTAGCTAATTTATGCAATGAATCCCTTCTTATAGTTTAACTTTATGATACACTCAAAAAGGAAAACTTATTAATTGAGTTGTTCCTCTGCGCTGAAGATCACCAATCAATGGGGAAAAAAATAATACTGATTTTATTTAATAAGCTTGTTCATAATCAAAATATTGTTGAGTTCAAGTTTGCTCATTTATTTAATGAGTTCTGTTCAAGGAGCTCAAATGAATGAATATTGAGTCAAAACATTATAGAAGTACGAGATGTTAAATGGGCCGTGTACATCAAGCTGGCTTAGCTAAAAACCAATTTGGTCCATTAGGGCTCAACAGTCCAGTCCATCTTGGACCCTTTTTTTCATTATTTTTTCAGCTTTGATTTATTTATCTATTCTTTTCAATCAATCTTCGAGTTCAGCCAATTTTCAACCACGTAGAGACGTAGAGTTGGGTGTCAAGCATTAGTTTCTGAGGAGGTTAGACGATCTCGTTTAGGCGGGTTTTGGTTTAGGTTCTAGGGAGGATATGAGTTTGAGTTGGTAGAAATGAACTATTTACATCGTTCAGGCAGTCTACAAGTTTTTGCATTAGTTTCTATATGGACAATTCTCCAAGAAAGGGGTCGATACTTGATTTCATAGGGAAAGTTCTTTGAAAGAAAAGAGAATGAAAAATTGTCTAAAATCTACTTGCCTAATAGCCTCCTTCCTACTTGCTAAAATTAGCACTAGAGTGAGCACTTGACTCCAGCTTCTTGGCTTCGGCCAGTTTCCTTACAGCCTGCAAACATTTGAAAATAGCAGCCAAAATGCATGAAAGCCATGATCAGCTACAAACCATTTACACGTGACAAAACTGAACTGATAACTCAAAAGTTGGAGCTAATATATACACCTACCTTCATAAAATCCTGAGGAATCACATAATCACGCTCTGCCCGAATTGCTGACATTCCGGCTTCAGTACAGATATTCCGAAGGTCTGCCCCATTGAACCTCTGAAAGATGCAACGCAGTCAATGCAATGAACCAAAGATCAACATTGATGAGATGGAGATGTTATTTAGCATACTTCAGCTAGTTTAACAACCGCCTCATAATCAATTTCACCGTGTTTGGCCATCCCAGAAGCATGGATTTTCAGAATCTCCATTCTTGATTGTTCATTTGGCAGTGGTATTTCTATTTTCCTGTCCAACCGCCCAGGCCGAAGAAGTGCAGGATCCAGAACATCAGGTCTGTTGGTTGCCATTATTATCTTAACCTGCATTAGCATTTCGAATCACATAAATATG
>AYJT01005892.1:0-13466 GCA_001278415.1 Ocimum tenuiflorum | reverse complement strand
AAAGTGAAGGGATGAATATGTTCACCTTTTCTCCCTTAATTCTGCTACAGGTACGAAAAGAACGGACAGGTCACCTGAGTTATTTCCACCGGCTTTGCCAAACCTCGAGCATGGAAGTTCAAGTAAGAGTTGCTGCATTTTCTCTACCCTGCTCTTCATCTGACAGAGTCTTTCCATCTCAGTCTCTGCTTCCAGTGTCTCCCCTCTGCTTTTGCAGTTCAATTTCTTCTTAGCTTCCTTTGCTTTCTCTCTTAGATGTTTCAGACTCACATCATCTCCAAGATCCACAGTCATCTGATAGCAGCAAATGCCAATGAATAAAATGTCCAATGCAGATTTTGTCCAAAAAAGATGGAGACAACAAAAGATTTCGCATTAGTTTTTCTGGAGTTACAATAATACTCCAACACTATGTAAATTACAATAATATCCACATTAGTTATAGCTTAAAGTGAGGAGTTTGGCCCATAAATACCTGGTTACTGCCTGCTGGTTGTAACAATGATTTCCGTCGCTGCTTTATTTTAAAAGAATGGTTCAGCAAGTGGGTATTCCTTCTTTGAAGAAACCTTTTTGAAATCTTCGCCTTTAGCGATCCAGTATTGTTCCTTGATGAGATTTGACCAAGGCCAATCTTGAAATTTTCTGATTCGGATTCCTTTTGAACACCATGGTTAACTCCAACTTCTGCTTTGTCGGTCTATTATATATCACAGCTAATCAATTATTCCAACTGCAAAAGCTAATGATAGAAATGCATGCTGAAATACAAAGGATAAATATATGATATCAATTTAACATAAAGCATGCATGACAAACTACTATCATTCTTTTATGAGTAAATAACAGGATACAAATATGGTTGTTGCTTTGGTTTGTATCATCACAGGTGGTTCATGGACACTGGCAGACTTAGTGATTTGGAAGTCCAACTGGAATATGAGTGAACAAGAGAGTATATCTACATCTGCAGTTTTTTCTTTTTTTATTATTACTTCCTTTTATATTAGAAAAAGTTCAACCCCTTCCACAATTGGGATGATAGAGGGATTGCACCCCTGATATCCTCTTAAAGCTACAAAAGAGGCTGTCAGAGGGCTTTCCATATGCTAATCTTGAAGACCAAAGTAATGTTTGGTATTATTTCCAAACAGTTGAGAGTAGAGGAAAAGAAGACAATTCAGCAACAAATAAAATAAATACTGAAATCTTAAACAGATACTGACTTGCTTTCTCGCCTTCAATGCAAGGTAGCGTGCATTCTTGAACCATTTGTTGACCTACAATTGGAAAATGTAAAACATCGATCATGCATAATAAACAGTAGATGCTCTCATTCTACTTTTGTACGTTTCTGATAGATCAACATTAAGCATGTTAAAATTTGGTAGGCATGACAATATGTCATCTCCTGTAATTATTCTCAAAGCAAATGTTGTTTGTCCTCTTTCATAGTTCAGATAACTTCGTAACCCCTAAGGATGAATTGCATAAGAAATAGCATAAATACATTGGAAAAGACATTGAAGTTGGAAAATTTAAACGATTTCTGCAAGTAACTTCTGTTAATTAAGAATTCCATTTTAATTGAGAATTCTCCCCTTCATATGTTCAAATGTAGTTCTTTCCAAATGTAATCAAACATTACCTTCTCGAATTCTAGGCCTAGCTGCTTCGAAAGACTGACTCTTACAGCTCTTTCTGGAAGTTCATTCTCAGCAAAAACAAGTCGAAGCTTCTGGAGAAAGAGTAAATACAGAAAATGAGTTGGTGAACGGTGTGAAAAGTAACAAACATATGAAGCAAGTACCTCAACTGCATCATGTGGGAGTCTGAAAATTGGTCTTTTCATCTTCTTGGTCAATTGTTCATCTTTCAAATCTGAAAGAGTTTCCACAGAAGTCTTCCTATCAGTTTCACCTAGAGTCATCAAAGTGCTGGCAGCATTAGTCTCCTTTGCTTTCCGCTTCCTTTTTGCAGGACCCCAGTCTTCATCTTCACTGATCTGTTCGTTTTCAGTAGCATTCTTTCCAAACATTTCCTAAGGACAACAGAATAAAATTATATATCTGCTGATGTGTTTTACATATTCCTACATATTTATGGTGGATAGGAGAAAATATATCATGATTTCAATGATGTTCTCACTCATCCAAGTAATTGGTGATTGTTTTAGAAACCTATACATTTGAAGTCGGAAAATATATATTCTTATCCCAATAGAAAAGCAAAAGAAAGTCATTTAGTAATGAAGAAAACTAACTCCAACCTCCCTCCAAGCAAAATAGTGAATACGAAGACTTCCTGGTTCTCAAATCTCAATATGGAAGAGTTTCAAAAGATATTTGGGCCACATTAGATATCAGTACATTAGACAGAAAGTCTGTGCTGACTGTTTTTCTATAAGTGTGTAAAGTAGAGCTTGATTCCTTACATCATATAACTTGATATAGTCAACAGCTGCTCGTTGTCTAGGATGGGATACAACTTCACTGTTGTGGATCTCATCAGAATATACTCCAATCAATTCTAGAGTTTCATCACAGTATCTACCGATTCCCTCTTCAAATCTTCCATCTTCATCCTCAAGCGACCCTGTGAAACTGGAACTGTACTGAGAATCATCAGACTCTGACCTAGACATATAGCCACTGCAACTGCATTCAATTCTATCTGGATCATAGTCACCATCTGCAGAATCATCGGATGGCCATTCCTCTTCTTGGAATAATACGGAATTTTCACCATCAGGTAATGTGGCTTCTTCCTTGAAAATGTCCTGTTACAATCCAAGATGCCACTGTATCAAATAATGGACAGTGACTGTGTAAAAGTCTGCAACAAGGGTTAAAGATCAAACTACCTGCCAATTACTATCCAGGGGGAAATGGGTCCCAAGGTGTGCATTTGTTGCTTCCAAAATCTCTATCTTCTTCTTACAAAATTTGCAAAACCACCCTTCATCCCCTGGAGGAACTGGCAATATTGCTAACTTCATCACATGTAGTTCACAAAGAAAAAGAAAAGAGTTTGGCATATGCTAAGTGTAGGATTTGATTTGATATAAATAATGAAATTGAAGCTCACTGTTTTCTGTTAATAATGGAGGATCCATGCACTCCTGGTGAAAAGCACGGTTGCATGTCCCATCACAAAGTATGATATCATTATCTGGGAAAGCTTCACGCAGCTTACATTTGGCACAGACTATCTGAACATAAAATAAGAAAGCCATGAATTCCAAATCTAGTGATAGAATTATGCAAGTATGCATGCATGAATATCTGTGTCTGTATGTGTGTGCTTTCTCATCCAAGACATTGTTTACTACCACACTCGACAGAGTCCATAAAATTGCTATAAGGATCAAAGTTAGGTATTTGAGATATCAAGTTAACAATTGCATAAGGACTTATAAATCTCCTCCAAATTACATGAAGAAAGAAAAGGGGCTGACATGTTCATGATGAATAGATCCATCAGCAGCGACTGCTGAATCGATGATACGCCCTTCAGAACTTAGCAAATCCAATTGGTGAATAGCTTCACGTATCCCCAGTTTGCACTCTAATATCTGCTTCTTGGCTCTTTGTAGTTCTTTCTCTGGCCTAATCTTTTCTCGACTGGAGGAAAAAGTTATATTCTTGTAAGTAGTGGGAGGAGATACTAATGAAAAGAATATGAGATAACAAAAGTAGTCTACAGCAATTTTTACTGAACTCGTTCTTAAGCAGTTGACTATCCTCTTGAAAACCAATTTGACTTCATAATCAATATAAAGAAATTTGGCTTAGCTATATATCATCCATAATCTGTGTACTTCCGCATTTCACCCATGACTTCTCTATTTTAAAACTTCCAACTCTTAGACTAACATAATTACTTGAGAAAGGATTGTACGGTGTCACACAAATAAAAACAACGGGACATGATATTATACCTCTGACCTTTCCAACCTTCGGTAGAATAAGCATCAATGAGATTCTGTTCCAGCTTCACTTTTATTAATAGGTATCTCGTCCTCCTTTGCAACCGAGAAGCTTCATCAAGCTCCACATTTTTCTTTCTCTTCTTTGTCCTTCTTTTTAATTTGTGAGAGACTGCATCCCTGTCATCTTTTCTTTCGTTCTCCTTTGAGTTAACATTTGTAGGTTTAACTTTGGTACCACCTGAAGATGGTTGCTTCTTGGAGGTTCTGGTCTTACACACTACAGCTTTATTGACAACCTTCCTCCTCTTCAAGCTCGCATTCTCCTTGCCTTTGCCTGAGACCTTGCGTTTATTCTTAGACATGGACGAGCAAACCTTTATCTGGGGTTTTAATTCTCGTGCTTTACACTTAGATATTGATGAGTGACCTTTATTTTGGTTTAGTTCTCGTTTCAAGCTCTCTAAAGTCCTTTCGTCATCTTCTGAATGCAACTTCTTGCGAGTTTCTTCTTTAGCCGCCCCAGGCATATTGAACGTATATGACAAGATGTATCAGCATGAAAACTGAAAAGTCATAGAAGGAAAATCAGACATGAATATGATCAATCGAAAGTAATAAATCAGTATAGCAACTAGGGAACCTTAATATACTTTTTGCTTTTTTCGAGTTGAGGGAACCTTAATATACAACAAAAGTAACACGTCAAATTCTTGACAAACGTCCGATTAGCCCCCCGTAATTTCAACCAAATCAAACCCCCATTCAGTAACCACGAACACTTGAACAATAACCTACTATGGAGCAACAATCAAACGATCAAGCACACGGAAGTCAAATCACACAAATACAATCTACCTTCGATCTTATCATACATAGAAAATGCACATAGCCTAAGGAGCAATTCAGTAAATCACCGGCTAAAAATTAAAAAATTCATCAAACTTAAATAGTAAAGGTAACGAATAGCCACGTTCAATCAACAGAGGAGGCAGCAAGAAAAAATTGTTCACCTCGAAGAAAAAATAGAGAATGGAAGATCTGCAGAACTGAGCGGAGCGTAATGCAATGACCGTCATGGTGTGTATGTTTTAAGCGGATATTGAAAGACGATAAAATCTCCAATCTCAAGTAGAATTAATAAATTGATTGAACGAACTGTTTCCAAATATTCGAGTATTCTTGAATTGCTGAGGCGGAAGAAATCGCCGGGGCAGTATCTTGTCGTTCACGGCCAGCTAACCGTCTTCGAGTGCGTGTGTGTGAGTGTTTTCCCAATTATTGCGTACTTGGCAGACTCTGTAAATAACATTATAAAATCTCTGCCCTGTTTTCTACCAAAAATATTGCTTCCGTTCTTTCTTATCTAACTTTTTTTCTTTATTGGAGAACTTATAAAATTTCTCCAAAAATAATAAATAAGAAATCGTGGGAAAAGTAGATAATATAACCAGGGCTGTTGGGCATTGGTTTTCCATATTGTGTAAAAATACAATTTTGATTTTCAAATAAATTGTTGAAGCAGTCGCTTCCACCTTCGAAAAAATTAATAAATATAATTTTTCGCAATCACAGAATTTGCCGGAGAGAAAATCTAGGCAAATATATATAAGAGATAAATCATATATTTTCATATTTAAGTATATGTGTTATCTTGAGTTTTACGAGTTAAGATTAGGGTTTGGAATTAATTTGGGGAATCTAACATTAATCAATAAAATTTGCTCAAATTCGTCATATGATATAATTGTAAAGAAAAAACCGTGCAAAGGCGAACTCGTGCAGTGTTTCTCAAAGAACAATCGACGAGCAGTAGCTCAAAACCATAATCGTGAATCGACACGCAGAGCAGCCTTCAAAGAGCGCTTCGAAAACCGAAACTCTAAGGTTGCTCGAGGGATGAACACGAGAAGTCCCTTGAGAACAACTAACTTCGAGAGGGATCCCAACGACTAACCAGAACCGCCTCGAAAGTGGTTTAGGCACAAGTCATCTCAGGAAGGCAGTTCAAGATGCCAATCACGCAGAATTCACTTACAGAAAGATTCAAGATGAGCTCAAATTAAGGCGTGAAATCTTTACAGAAGGATTCAAAATCATATTTTCGCCTCTTAGATTAACTAGATCTAAGATTCTTCTATTTTTACTTGTATAAATGTGCGATCGTACTATGAGATCACACATTGTAGCCATTTCACACGCACTTCTTTCACATAGTTACCTTTTTTTTACTAAATTTTGATAGTTGTTTCATTGGAATTCCCTTGTAACCTCTACAATTCATCTTGTTTGTTTGATTTATTCGCCATCTACACCAACTCGGGGGACGTAAAACGTTCTCTGGTAACTACTATGTCAATTACATCCTTGTTGGCTCAGAGTCCTAGTCTCGTGATAATAAAACGAACCTCAACACATATCTTATTACCTTTTACTTTTAAAAAATCATTGTGAACAACAAATTTAAGTATTTATTTCTCAATAAACACAAAATTTGCGTACAACTTGATTTGATTTGGATGAAAGTTACAATTTCGTGATTTCTATCTCTATTGGTCCTTTGATTCTTCTCTTTTGACTGAATCTTTGACTGTTTTGAGCGTTCGTCGAATCTTCAAAGGAATTTGGCTCCATCGATCTTCTTGAACTTGAAGTTTTGTAACGTTGGATTTGGATTGAATTTGACGAAGGATTTGATAGTGTTCTTGAACTTCGATCTTCGTCTTCGAGGATTTGAAAATGTTTGTCGAGGATTTGAACTTCCTTCTTGAATTCTTCTTGTGTTGTGTTTCAATTGTATTTTCTACACCTCTATTTATACGAGTTCATAGAGAATCATGACACAATTTGAGCTTATCCGTTATTGATGAGATCGCCACGTGTCAACTTTTGATTGCGCCACACACATTTGATAAACTTGAAAGATTTAATCACATGATAAATATATCAAATATCATTTATTTATTTTAGGAATAAAATTTATTACATACCAAAATATAAATAAATTGATATTTTAAATATTTAAATCTACATGATGTGCTTTGTTTGGCCGTGAATTTTGCAGTGGTATAAAAACTTAAAAATGCAGGTACGGAATAGCACCTTTATACCTTTTCTCCAATATATTTGAATGCCCAACTTAATATTAAAAATTATCAACCTTCACGAGAAGAAACCATCAATGTATTAAAAATAAACATAAAGATCCAGGATGGGAAATTCGATTTCCACAAAGATCAAATGAGATCCATGATGTATTATGAAGCTCATATCTAGGAGCGCCAATTTGTGAGTTACTACACTGGCTCCACGTGTAGGGTATCACTGTCAACTATAAACTCCTTAAAATCTTGTAGGGTGGTAGCCGTATCTTGTAATTGGGATAAAGTCCTTAATACATCTTCTCACATCAATATTCATACTCAATTACCAAATACGAAAAAAAATTTGGTTTCATAATTTATTTTCCTAAAATCACTTCAAACTATAAGCAATTATAAATCTCTTTTTCTTAGTCTAACGTGTGCACAAATAATACAGCAAATTGAAGATTGCTTCTTGCTCCTTCGTTAACACATGGATATCAAGATTGAGATTTACTTGTTTCGTTTCATGTTGCTGGAATAATTGGCATTGCTTGATTTCAACAGAAGATGTAAGTAGTCCTTTCCAATTATTGACATTAATACATAGGGATTATAGTGATTATCTTTCTAGATATGTTGGTTAATAATATTCTTTTGTAACAGTTAGGTGACATCGATACATAGGAAATAAAAAAGGAATCAATAACCTTTCATGTGATAGAGGGAGTATAATACATAGGACCGTGCAAATGATTGGTTCGGTTTAAACATTAGCCTAACCAATATAATTGAACGCTAAACTTTAAAAAAAAATTTAAAATCAAATCGTCCAAACTCCACGTTCATTTTAACAGTCAAATGTAGCCATACCATACTAGTTTGGTTTCTGGTTAAAACCAAGCTTTTTCATTATTTCACCTTATTTATATGCAATTTCACATAAATTAAAAAAGAGAGTGAAGATGCAAATCTCTATCACGAAATAATATTATGTCATGCAATTCTATCCAAATGAGTTAATGATATTAATTATTTGCTAATGTACCCATAAATGCCACGTGTCAACTGTTAGAGCTAGTGTGACAACTACGTTATTTTTTTTTCCGTCACGAAGAATCTTAGCTAAATTTTTATATATCATTATTTATAATTTCATATATTCCATTCCCCTTGAATAAATAAACCAACCTTTTCAATTGTGGTATGCAAAATGATTTCGGTATATAATGGGGATTAGAGATTAAAAAATAATGCGTCTGAGGGAAAACACATTGAAAATGAAGAGGTTTTCAATTAGATTTTCTAAATCATTTAAATGAGTTTGATTTTGAAATTCAAGGTGAATATGAGTTTGAGTTTAGGGTTAAGGACGAATAGAGTTTGTATTGATGGATATGAACTATTTAGATCTGCTTAAAGCAGTTTAACACAAGTTTTTGCCTTAAAAATACATTCTCCTATCAGATGAATTATTTCTTAAACAAATTATCCACATCCATGAAAAAAGTAACACATTGATATCATCATGAATATAATCAAAATTAATTCGATTTTCAAACCATCGTAAATATGCCAAATTTCAAATAATGTATCAAATTTAAGTTGTATTCACATCCTTTCATGTAAGACTCTCTTCATCTAAGATATTGCAAAAACAAGTTTAAATAAAGAAATGTGAATGAAAAATACAAACTACTTATCAGTTATTAAAAAATTATGGTAATACCGAATGGAGATATTAAAAAGTCATAAAGCATGATTGAAACTCTAGTTGAGATTCAATAAATTTAATAAGTAACATCTGATCCATATTTATTAAATTAGAGAGTGAACTGAGAAATAAAAAATCTGTAAATGCCTGGGTAAGATGAATTTAGTAATTCCGCAGAATTCTTAAATAATTATATGAAAGCATCTATTTTGTGTGTGTTGTATTCTGGTGTAAGAGTGGATCGGAAAACAGGAGTCGGTGTCTGGCCATACATAATGTGGCATGATTGTGTATTTATTTTTGTATATCGTGGCAATGAGAATATGTGATTGACTTTTATTCATCAGAAATGAAATATTTGGATCTGTTTCTCTTAGCATGTTTGTGTTTGAATGGTGAATGAGATGACATGGAGAGCTTTAGAAAAGCCTACGGAGCTCTCAAGGACTCCACCACAGTTGGTCTCGCCAACCTCAACAGCGACTTCAAGGTAAACCATTTGCATTCCCCTTCATTTCTTCCATCAACCTAATCTCCTCCTTTTCCCCCAAGGAATTGGATATTGCAATTGTCAAGGCTACCGACCATGTCGAATGCCCCCCTAAGGAAAGACATGTCGCAAGTAAGCGCCATTAATCCCTTTTCTCTTATCTGCAATCACGATTACTATGGTTGACAATTATGAAGATTTCTTTCATGCTGTTTTTGTGTGGATTTTTCAGAGATACTGGCAGCAATCTCTGCAAACCGCCCTCGAGCCGACGTGGCCTATTGCATTCATGCCTTGTGGCGAAGATTGTCGAAAACGCGCAATTGGATCGTACACTCTTTCCCTTTCTTCGTAATCCCAATTACATTTGTGAATTTTGTCTAAATGTTAATTTGCAGGTTGCCATAAAGACTTTGATAGTTGTTCATAGGACTCTTAGAGAGGGGGATCCTACGTTCAGAGAAGAATTACTGCGATACTCCGTTAGAGGAAAGTTATTCCATCTTTCCAATTTCAAAGATGAATCCAGTACTCTAGGTAACAAATAATTTGTCAAGAAATTTCATTTTTCTGTGTTATTACTTATCTAGTTGGGACGGGACGCAGCTTGGGATTGCTCTGCTTGGGTCCGTACTTATTCACTCTTCATAGAGGAAAGACTGGAATGCTTTAGGACCCTGCGTTATGATATAGAGTCTGAGAGGATAGCAAAAACTGTTCCTGGACTGTCCAAGGCAGATAAATCGCCCCTTTTATTCTTTAATTTTACATGATCTAACTGAGCTTGAATTTAGATGAATTTATTTCGCCAGATGCACAGTAAAACCAGAGTCTTGAACTCTGACCAACTGTTAGAGCAGCTACCTGCATTGCAACAGCTTCTATACAGACTAATCTGCTGCCAGGTTCCTCCGTTGCTCATCGCGCTCCATGCTAGATAGTAGTTCGTGTCCATATATGCTATGCATTTGAATTGTATGAAATTTTGCAGCCAGAAGGATTTGCCTGCCATAACTACCTTGTCCAATATGCATTGGCCCTGGTATGCAGAAAATGACGTTTCCCCTTTATGATTCATGAATGTTGAATCCGGAATTTGTGGTAAGGTAATGTACTTCAATTTCTTCATAATGAAAGGACTTCTTGTCTATGCAGGTCTTGAAAGAGAGCTTTAAAATTTATTGTTCCATCAATGATGGGATCATTAATCTTGTGGATTTGGTATATGATCTTCAATAACGCTTGTGAATATTTTCTACCTGAGTTCTAGTCAGTGAGGGATCTCTTTCTCTTTTTTGCAGTTTTTCGACATGCCCAGGCATGATGCCATTCGAGCTCTTGATACTTACAAAAGGGCAGGAAAACAGGTCCATATCTCCACTTCTTGTCGGGCTATATTAACAATCCACTAAGTAATATAGATGAATGAAATGCCATGGACCACTTGATAACTGATGTCAGCATTATTTTCTCTTGATCCCTCGTTCATTTAGGCAGAACAACTAGCTGATTTTTATGGCTTCTGCAGAACGCTAGATCTTGCTCGAACCTTTCATTTTCCTTCACTCAAACAGGTTACACCTTAAGTTTTCATTAGTGATTTTTCAGCCCATGTATATAAAGGCTTTCTAGGTAACATGCACACGTTTATCTGGATGCTTCAGCCTCCTCCGACGTTTCTAGCAACCATGGAGGAGTATATTAAGGAAGCGCCACAGACAAGCTCTCTGGCCAATAACAGACTGGTGAGAAGATGCTTCGTAGAATTTTCGATCCCATGCAATTTCTTCCATCCATTCCATTTCTGAACTAATGGCTGATAATATTTGTCTTGAAAATTGCATCAAAATAGCTTATCTTTTTAGCGTTAACTGCAAAATTGCAAGTAAAAAATTCTATTTAAGAACGCAACAGCCTTTAGATTTATCAAATGGACATCTTACAGATGATAAGTTCACTAAAATATCTACGTTTGTTCTCTTCAATGGAAAGCAAGACAGCTGCGTCTTCCTTTTTTTCCACAGCATATTTATTTGGATAATCCAACGTCAGGCGGTGCCATAATGTTGTTGTTGATATCATAGGAATACCAAGAGACAGAACAAGAAACAGAAGAATGCAAGGCAGAAGCGCCAGAAGTAACTGAAGAACAGGTGGAATGCAAAGAAGAGACGGTTGCTCCAAAAGAGGAACACGAGTCATCTGAGATTGAAGTAGATCCACCACTTGTAACCATACCAAATGAAGATCCTGTTGATCTTCTCGTAAACTTTCCTCGTACTGTAAACTTGATTTTCTCAAGTCCTATTTTGTTTTCCTGATATCAGCTTACCTACATACAGGGTTTGAGCAAAGCAAATGCAGCTTCCTTAAAACTAGAGGAAAGCAATGCATTAGCCCTGTCAATCTTTGAACCTGGTGAGTGATCATTAGTCACAAAAAAGAAACTATTTATTTCTAAGAGTCGGTTATCATTCACAAACTAAATGCATAGCCTGTTAAAGTTTGTTGATGTTTGAGCAGGTGACAATCCCCCTTCAGCTAGCAACGCCCTAAATGAAATCGGAAGCTCCAACGATTGGGAATTGGCAATTGTTGCCGCCCCAAGCAATACAAATAAGCCCCAACTCCCACAGTCCCAAATGGTTTGCTCTCCTCAACTTCACCTCACACGCTCAAGTTTATGACACTGATTTATTTTTTCATTAGGCCGGTGGTTTCAACAACCTACTCCTGGATAGCTTGTATGAAGACAGTGCTGCTCGAAGAACCATGGAGCTGCACAGTGCAGGCTACAACACGAGCTATGGATACAATATGGGCTTGCAAACTCCATTCGATCAGCAGCAACAACAACACGACCCCTTCGCCATGTCAAATAACATTACGCCTCCGACAAATGTGCAGATGACGATGATGTCCCAACAAGAGCAGATGATGATGCAGCAACAGCAACAGCAGATGATGATGATGATGCCGACGATGCTGGACACGCCCATGGTGGCATATAATCCCTATGCAGCTCCTCAACAGATGGGAGGCTACTCCAACCCATTTGGTGATCCCTTCAACTATCCACAGCCGGCACCGTTGAGGAACGGGATTAATAAGAGTAACAATAATGATACCTTGATTTAAACCTGAATTTCATTCATTGTTTATCCTTCCTGTTGATTCTTATAGCCTTTTGTTTACTTTGATTTATTAGACAATGGTGTATAATTTAACTGATGGAAAACTGTTTAAAGTCGATTATTATTGGTGTAATTGAATCCCTGTTTTGAAGGTGTCGATCCCATCAGTGCAGATTTCCCTACAGCACCAATAAGAAGTAAGTACAATTGTACAAATAGCATATCATATTCTATAGTTTATATTTATTTTATTTTGTATTATCTTGTGCGTTTTAGTTAACTAATTCTAATTCTAATTCTAATTCTAATTTGTATATTTCATTTTTATTATTTTGTGTGTGTATTAATGTTGGAAAACTTTGAGAGAAAGACGCACAGTAGAGTAAATTGTCATTGATAGGTTTAAGCAAATGTAACAATATTTATCTGTTTGGGTGTTTGCGAACTTACCTTGTTAATGTATAGCTTACAATGTTTTCTAACAGTTAACGTCTATTGTATAAAAGTTCTCCAATATCAAAACAATAGCTTTCAAACGTAATCTTAATATTATTAGTAGTGTAGTTGGTTGCACAAATGTTTATGTTATCATCTGTTTGACAATTTAATATGGCGGAATGCAACAACGGTTGTTATGACTCAACAACTCATATGAGTTTAACATTAAAAATGAATGAGGTACCCATAACTTTTTTATATGATCATAAAAACGAACGATAACCATAATAATTAATATAAAATCTATCCATATGGATAGTTGAGTAACCTCCAATTGAAAAGAGCAAAGTCAGCACTAAATATCGAAGTTCAATTTATTTATATTTTAAAACTCGCTACATTTATATTTACTCGAATTCAAATTTTGTATAAATAAGTTAATTGAGTAGTTGACATATTTATGATTTTTTAGAAGAACTTAATACATTTATAATAGACCAGTAAAGATTACGTGTTTTTGCACGTAGTAGCTTCCTATTTTGAAATGATGGAATTGTAAAAATTATAATTTTTATATTTTTTAATAAATTAAAATAATAAATTCATTCAATCAAATAAATAATATTTATAGTATGCATTTATCACCATAAAATAAATTATATTGAACGAAAACGTTTAG
>AYJT01005838.1:0-18687 GCA_001278415.1 Ocimum tenuiflorum | reverse complement strand
GATATGATCCTGGAATCCCCCGTTCTTCATACTTGCTTTATACTTGCCGTCCTTCATACTTGCTTTATACTTGCTTTACCTGTCGTTGTTGCTTTTCTGTTTGTTTTAGCTATAAGTTTTCCTTTCTTTATAAAAAAGCCAAAAAAATATATCTCCAACTTGTTTGTGTGGGTAGACAATAGGGATATGATTAAAGACGCTGCTTTACACCTAGTCCCTGAAGATCAATATTTATTATTATTGCAACCTGTTTTTCCGTTAGGAAAAATGCGTATCAATTTTTTGCACCGTCGTCGGGGAGTAGTTTTATTTGTTATTGGCACTAGTTTATTCAGTGAACTATTACTTTAGTTTTAATTTCTGCCTAGTTAAATATACTTTGTTCCTTCTTTGTCTTCTTGCATGGCAAATACTAGATCTTCGAGAATAACTCCAATCTCTTTTGATCCGAAAATAAACGTTACCATTAGAAGATTTAGATGGGATCGGGCCTTAACTAAGGAACCAGAACTGGTAGAGCTGAATCTTGTAGAATTTAGAACACTAGAGGAACTTGAGGCTTGGGGAGAATTGCTTTTTCATAACATGGATGATCATACTCCCAATAATGCTAATAACATTGATAATGCCAATCTTGAGAATAATCCTGGTCTGCCTAGAGGTGAGGTGGGGAATCATGAAATGGTTCCTGGCTAAAATCAAAATCTCTTAGGTATTCCTTATCTAACTCTTGAGGTTGTGCAACAACTAGTGAGAGATTCTGCTCAGTTGCAAGCCCTCCGTGAGCAACAACAAGAGCAAGCGGCGCAAGTGCATGCCCAAGCTGCATGAGTGCCAACTGCTCAAAATCCTAATCCTCAAATTCCCCCTAATATGCCTATTCCTCCTATTCAAAACAAGCCGCCTAGGTTCCAAAATGTTCCGAATCGAGATAATGTGCCTCAGAATCTTCCACTACTATGCTACGTACCACCACCCAAATCATCCTCAGCGTGCTCCTGCACCTGAGAATCCTCATCAAGTGGTACCTACAATGTCGTTCCTGTCCAACAACAAACTCTAGAGCATATCTTTGCTCCTCGTCCTAAGGATCATAGACATGCCACTTTTCGTTACGGTGTTGATGCCAACAACTTTGAGTTGAAGGGCATAGTGGTTCAGCTTGTCCAAAATGAAGCTTTCCACAGTTTACCTTCCGAGGACCCCAATGCCCATATTGACCAATTTCTTAAAATTCCGTCCTTCTATAAACTGAATGGGATTCCTCATGATCACATTAAGCTCAAACTCTTCGCTTACTCTCTTAGGGACCGAGCAAAATTGCGGTACCGTAGCTTAGACAAAAGCAACATAGGAACTTGGCAATAATTTGAGGCCAAGTTTCTTCAGAAATACTTCCCTCTGGCCGTTGTCATTACGAAGCAAGCCGAACTTGCATCTTTCTCCCAACGGGTCGATGAGCAACTCCACGAAACCTGGGATAGGCATCGTGAGATGTTGTGCAAATGTCCACGCCAGGGGTTCTCTGAGGCACAAAAAGTGTGCCAATTCTACCATGGTCTGTGTCCTGAGACCAAGGCTCTAATCAATGCTTCGACCGGTGGTTCTCTCATGAAGAGAACCTCAAAAGGCGCCTGACAAATCCTTGAGGATATGGCCAGTGATTCGGTTAGTTGGCCGATCCAGCGATCTCAAACTGTGTCAATCAAGCAAGTCGTGGCCATTGATGACCAAACTTCTCTGGCTACCGAAGTAGCCCATCTGTGAGAGGAGGTTTCTCACTTCCACAGAGTGAATGAGGTGTCCCAAAGTCTGCCATTCAATAACATACCTCATATCGTGGAGATTGAACCAAATTATTCGGTAGATGTTAATTACATCCGTAATTATCAACCAACGAGGGTCACATACCCACAAGGGAATGTAGTCTACAATCTCAATGACTGGTTCAATCACCCGAACTTCTCTTATGCAAACCCGCTTAACGCCCTAATGCCTCCCTCTGATTTCATTGTGTCTAATGGAATGATTGTCGACCCAAGGTCTCAGAATCAATTCATAGGGGAAAAATCAATCTAGTCGAGGAAGAAATGAGAATCCACCTCGTGGATACCCACAGTTCCAATCCTTTCCACCTTAGCAGCCTAATAACTTAGCATAGAATGCTCCTAATCATTCTCATCCTTCCACTTTTGCTCATAATGCACATAATTAGAATAATATCAGATTGGATAAGATGGAAAGGGATGTAAGTGCCCTGATGAAGCAAATGAAAATGATTGAGAATTAAATTGGCTAAATTGCCAATGCAATGATCAATCAACATAAACCCGACCAACTCCCCAGTAATACTGAACCGAACCCAAAGAATCAAGTCAATACAATTACTCTGAGAAGTGGAGCTTCTTATAATCCTCCTTCCAGTCCTGCTGCTCCTAATCTTCTTTCTGATTCTATTATGCCTGACCTATGTACTCCTGCTCATGAAAAATCTCTTCCAATCTCGCCTGCTTCTTCAACGAAGGGCAAGGAACCGGCTTTGAACGATGGACAAGCCCCTAAAAAGGCAAATTTAGTTGATGTCCCATGGAAAAATGTGGAGGAGGAATACATTCCACCGCCTGCATATAAGCCCGTTCTGTCTTTCCCGTAGCGATTAGCTAAAAAAAATTTATATGAGAAATTCTCCAAGTTTCTTGAGCACATAAAGAAGGTGAATATCAATATTCCCTTTGTTGAGGCACTGCAAGACATGCCCGGCTCTGCAAAGTTTCTAAAAGAAATCATCTCTCAGAAAAGGAGATTTGCAAGCCACTAGACTGTCAACCTCTTTAAGGATTGTAGTGTTGTGATACAGAGATAACTCCCTGTCAAAATGAGAGATCCTGGTAGTTTCACAATCGGGTGTGTGATTGGTGGTCATACATTTGACCAAGTCCTCTGTGATTCTGGGGCGAGCATCAATCTTATATCGCTCTCAATCTTCAAAAGATTGTAGATAGGTTCCATCAAATCGATTACAATCACTCTGCAAATGGCTGATTGTTCCATATCTGATAAGTATGTATTTTGAGTGTTTTGTGTCTGTTTTGAGTCGTGGTTTGTTTGGTTTTAGGTATAAATACCCACTTACCAATGTTTTTGGTCATGTTTGTGTATTTTGTGTTTTTGGTACATTTAACAGTGTTTTGTGAGTTTTTAGGTGAAAATAAGTGAAAAATTGACGAAGTATGAGAATGTGAGAGGATCGACTTCATCATGTTGATCGACCAGATCAGAGTGTCGATCAAGTGGACAGACCATTCCAGATCAGAGTGTCGATCAAGTGGATAGACCATTCCAGAGAATTTAAAAATACAGAGGAGGTTGGAGGAGAAGTGGATCGACTCGATCAGGCACTTAATCAACTCGATCGTGTTGTCGATCAGGGTGTCGATAAGCTTGATTGACCATTCCAGAAAGTTTTTGAAGTTTTAGGGATTTGGCTAATTGTTGAACTCAATCGACTCAATCAGGAATCCGATCGACTCAATTGGCTTACGGGATTTTCTTAAAATTTTTCAAAATTTACAGAAATGTCCCTGTTCGGTCCTTATCACATCTTAGCCTATAAATACCTCATATGGATGACCTATTTGAGGTTTAAGCACTATTTTCTAAGGAGTTAATGTCGGACAACATATCTAAGATCTCACGGTAGAATATCGAATATCCCTAGTCATGGATTTAACGTTTCTTCTACCTTTTTTTATGTGTTGCTTTGGTTTTCATGATCTAATATTGTTGAGATCAATCATGTTATTTGGCTAGTTATTTTTTCAGATTCTAGGGTTTGAAACTACTATGAGAGTTTGAGTTTTTAATAAAGTTTTGATGTTTCCATTTGTTCGTATTGTTTCTTAATTCCGTTGAGCTTAATCTTACTTGTTTTTAATAACTATTTGTAATAGGAAAACATGAATTAAGAATGCGGTAATTAATTACCCTAGTCAGGAGTTAATTTTGTAGGAGCAAAGATCTGTAAAGATTATCGAGAGTAGGATTGGTTAGATACCCTAGTCAGGATTTAATTACAATCTCAGTTTCCATGTTCTATTGCACCCTAGTCAGGACGACTTAGAACAATTTATCTGATGTTTCACATTCGATGAGATTAAATAAGGTTAAATGAACTTTGTCACAACTTGAATGAACATAGTAGGAGTAGAGTGCCTAGTATCTGATACTCATGTTATTGATTTTTCTACAGCCTTTAATTTGGTTTAGAGTTTAATTCCTGCTTTAGTTAAATTTAGTTTAATAAAACAAATTAAAAATCATTGTTTTGTCTAAGTCAGTAGTTAGGTGTCTAGGTTTTATTGTAAATTAATTAAACTTCATAAGTAATCAATGGATTCGATAATTAAAATTTAGTCGTATAATTCACCGCTATCAAACCGATTACAATTACTTTACAAATGGCAGATCGTTCCATATCTCACCCACGAGGTAAAGTCGAGGATGTGCTGATCAAAGTCAATGACTTTATCTTTCCTGCCGACTTTGTGCTTCTTGATATGGTGGAGGATAAGAATGCTCCTCTTATCTTGGGCTGGTCATTCTTGGCAACTGGAGGAGCTTTAATTGATGTGAGGAAGGGTGAACTCACACTTCGTGTCAATGATGAGAAAATCACATTTTCCATCTTCAAGGAAATCACCAACATGATCGAAGTTCTTTTGAACAAGAATGCAATCGCATTGAATCAATCATTCCTTTTCCTATGTGCTCTTTTCCTAAGTCCTCTGAGCAAGCTAATCTTGAGATTTGTCTCTATAACTCTCTCCAATTTGGGGAACTACTTGCTCATGTGAGTAGTGAGTTGAACGATCGAGTTCATCAACTAGATTCATGTAAGGAGATAAGTAAATCCAAATATTGCAAATTCTTGGCTTCACAAACTCCTGAATAAAAAAGAGGCATCCCGTAAGAAAATGGATGATTAGAAAGATGAAGTGCCCGAGCATGAGCTCAAACCTCTTCCCGCTCATCTTCAATATGCTTTCCTCGGCCCTAATGAGACTTATCCTGTCATAGTCTCTTTTTCTCTTTCCACCAAGGAACTCGAGAAACTTTTATCTATCTTGGGTGGACATAAGTCTGCCGTTGGGTGGACTCTTGCTGACATCAAAGGGATAAGCCCAACTCTAGTTATGCACAAAATCATATTAGAGGAGGGTGTTAAATCCAAAGTACAACCGCAAAGATGTCTTAAACTGTTGATGCAAGAGGTGGTTAAGAAAAAAGTGATTCGTCTGTTGGATCACGACAAGATTTATGCCATTTCTGATAGCGAATGGGTGAGCCCGACTTAAGTTGTTGCCAAAAAGGAAGGGTTCACTGTCGTTAAAGGTGACTCTGATGAGGAAATTATTACGAGACCAGTCACGGGACGGTGGTTCTGTATCGATTACAGAGCCCTTAATGCAGCAACCTGTAAGGATCACTTTTCCCTTCCTTTCGTTGATCAAATTTTGGATAGACTTGCAGTTTATCCATTCTACTATTTCCTGAATGGTTACTCCGGTTACAACAAGATCGTGGTTGATTCGGAGGACCAGCACAAACTGCCTTTACCTGTCCATATGGCATTTTTGCCTACCGGCGCATGCCCTATGGTCTTTGTAATGCCCCTGCGACGTTCCAACATTGCATGATGTCTATCTTCCATGGCCTTATTGCGAACATCATGGTGGTTTTCATGGATGACTTCTTGGTCTTTGGTGCCTATGCCTTGCCAACCTCAAGACTGTCCTGAAACGTTGGGTGGACACTAACTTGTGTCTTAATTTGGAGAAGTGTCATTTTATGGTCCGTGAAGGGATCGTGCTTGCGCACAAAGTCTCTGCACATCGTCTTGAGGTTGATAGGGCTAAAATCGTGGCCATTGAAAAGTTACCACCTCCCACTTCTGTCAAAGGGATCCATAGTTTTCTTGGTCATGCGGGTTTCTACCATCGGTTCATCAAAGATTTCTCAAAAATAACCAAGCCTCTTTGTGCTCTTCTTGAGAAAGATGTCAAGTACTCGTTTACTACTGAGTGCTCATATGCTTTAGAGCATCTGAAGTGTGCCCTTATTTCGGCACATGTTCTTGTCTCTTCCGACTAGGATGTTCCATTTATTTTGATGCGCGATGCGAGCGACTATGTTGTAGGTGCTGCACTAGGACAAATGAAAGACAAGCTATTTCGTGTGATTCATTAAGCGAGTAAGTTGCTTACTCCTGCTTAGTCAAACTATACTACTGCCAAGAAGAAAATGCTCGCGGTAGTATATGCATTTAACAAATTCCATCCTTATCTCATTGGGACGAAGATGTCATTCACACCGACCATGTTATTATTCGGTATCTTTTTTATAAAAAGAATGTCAAACCTCATCTTATTCTGTGGATACTCCTTCTTCAAGAGTTTGACATTGAGATCCTAGACCCGAAAGAGTGTGAGAATGTGATTGCAGATACCTGTCTCGGTTGGAGCATCATGAGGATGACTCCACAGTTGCCATTAGTAACTCTTTTCCTGATGAGCATGTCTTGGCACTACATGATCTTACCTTGTGGTACGCCGATTTTGCGAATTTTCTTGTCTTAGGCATTTACCCACTGTACCTTTCTTCTTACCAAAAGAAGAGGTTTTGCAGAGATGTGAACTTCTTCTACTAGTAGGATCCTTATCTATTTCATCGTTGTGCAGACGACTTGATCCGTCGGTGCGTTCCACAGTCTGAGTTGAATGCCCAACATGGTCGAGTGCCACACATGTCCTAGTGGGGCCACTTTACGACAAATCAAACTACCATCAAAGGGTTGACAAGTGGCTTCTACTGGCCTTCTATCTACCGTGATTGTCACATGTTTGTCCAACAATGTGTAGATGCCAAAGAACGGGCAACATCTCCGAAAGAGATGAGATGTCCCAAAATTCGGTGATTGAGGTTAAGCTATTCGATGTTTGGGGAATTGACGTCATGGGTCATTTTCTTTCTTCTTATGGCTATCATTACATTCTTCTTGCCGTAGACTATGTCTCGCGGTGGGTTAAGGCTATCCCCACTGCCACCGATGATGCAAGGGTTGTAATGAAGTTCCTCTAAAGGAACACCGTTTCTCGTTATGGGGTCCCAAAGGCTGTCCTTAGCAATGGGGGGTCGCATTGCAACAATAAACTTTTATCTTCCCTCCTAGCTAGGTACAGTGTTCATCATCGCGTGACTACTGCTTATCATCCCTAAGGGAATGGGCAGACGAAATTGACTAATTGAGATATTAAGAAAATTCTGGAGAAAACAGTTGGATCTTCAAAAGATTGGGCCAATAAGCTTGATGAAGCATTTTGGGCCTATTGAACGGCGTACAAAATGCCAATTGGGATGTCTCCTTATCAACTCATTTTCGACAAATCTTATCATCTTTTTGTTGAAATCGAGCATAAGGCACATTGGGCTGTCAAAAAGCTCGATTGTGATTTTCAGGCTGCTCAAAATGAACGAGCTCTCAAGTAGAACGAGCTTGATGAGTTTCATAATTAAGCTTATGAGAGATCAAAAATTTACAAAGAGTGTGCTAAAAAACTTCACGACATCCACATCTAGAAGCGTGAGTTCTATTAGGGGGGATAGAGTGTTGTTATTTAACTCCCACGTGAAATTGTTTCCAGGAAAATTGCGTTCTAGGTGGTCCAAGCTGTTTAAGGTGTCAAAAGCCTATGATATTGGCACAGTGGAGTTGATTGGGAGTGATGGGAACACATTCTGGGTGAACGAGCAAAGGATCAAGCGTACTACAATCAAGAGGTGGTAAAGATGGTTTCCATCTACACTCTGGCACCTTAGAGAGCCCTTGAGGTACCATCGAGCCAACGACGTTAAATAGTGTGCTTGTTGGGAGGAAACCCAATTTTTATTTCTTTATTGTGTGTTTATGTGTTTCCCCTTTAATAACTCGTTTTGTCTCTCCAAACTCATTCCCACGTTGTGTCAAATGAATTTCAGAGAGGGGGGATAGAGTGCATTATTACAGGGTGTTAGTCTTTATTGTGTGTAATTGTAAAAAAAAAGAAAAAGAATCTATCTCGGGTCGCCAGCTCGATAACGCCGAGCGTCAGGTACCGAGCTCTCTCAGTCCTTACCGAAGCATGCTGGGGTTGACTGAAAAACCCTCGAAAATCACCAAGCTATTTATCGATGGTTTAGTTTGCTTACCGAGTCATCGATCGATGGCTGAGTCTGCCACTGGGAGAAAAGTGTCTGCGCGAGCAGTTCTGTCGCGCGACGACTCGAGATTTTCAAACCCTACTCACACCCACTCTTTTCCAACCCGATTTCTTTACTTCTAAACACCAAAGGTTTGTTCGTAATCACCTATTTTTGGTTTTTACACTTGATTTTCATGATTTGAGTGGAATTTTTCCATTAAAAAACATTATGTGCAAAATTTTGAGAAATTTTTCTTTTGTCGATGGTTGGTGCTTTTTGTCCGTACAATTTTACTTCCCTACTCTTATTTGTGAATGTTTTGCCTGATCTTGTTTATGGGTAGTGCAATTTTGGACATTTGAGCATGGATTGAGGATTTGAAGTTCTTTTGACTTGAAAAACTATGGTTCGTGTGAAGAATTTCGGGGATTTTTTCTTTTGCTTGAATTTCTTGCCATGAGGGTTGTACTTTTAAGGAATTCATGTTGAATTATGATTGTTTGTTGATGGTTGGGTGATCCTCATTTATTTTTGCTATTTTTCCTTTCATTATGCTTCAATTTGTTTGAAATATGTTATATGATGGGGTTTTTTTAGCGTGATTTGGTTGAATTGTGTTTTGCTGTGGTTGTTTTCAGACATTGGAGATGAAATTGCAATAATGTGTTGGCATGTTGAGTGACCCTTATCTTGTTAAGTTTTGTAAGAATTATTAAGGATGGATGACAAGGTATTTGATGATGCTGACATTTACAGAAGGATAGCTGAGATGGAGGGAATCAAGGCCACTTGGTTTCTTTATGAGGAAACCATGGAAAGACTGGGGATAATGGAAGATGTCATGAGGTTGTTCGAAAACGTAGGTTGGGGTCATTTTGCGAAGAAGAGCTACTACACCTACAAAAGCATCCCGAAGGAATTTTATGCCTCTATGGAAGTTCATGAGAGCACCCGCCCCACGATCCCAACAAGCATTACCTTCCGGATGGAGGGAAAGTAGTATAAGATGACTCAAGAAGAGCTGGACAGGATTTTCAAACGTTCTGCGAATGGAGAATTCAAGCTCCCAAGGAATTTCAATCAGTATGACTTCGTTAGAAGGATTGCTGCAGAACGAAGAAGTTTGAAGTGTCAAATGTCAAGGCATCGTCCATTAACAACCCAGTTTTGAGGTACATCCTGAAGTTTTTTGCATTCTTCATTGCGGGCCACCACGAAAGCAGCAAGCTTAGATCCTTTGAGGCAGATATCATTTATTCAATGCTCTTGGAGAGGAAGCTGAGCCTCGCCACTTTTTTGACGGAGAACTGGAAAAGGCATCCGGACTGCAAGTATGATGATTGCTGGGGGGTGGGTTGTTGACCCCAATTGCAAAGAAACTAAAGGTTTCACTGCAAAAGCCTAACAGAAGAAGAAGAAGAAGAAGAAGAAGAAGAAGAAGGGTGAATTATGCTGGAGATGTCGAATGGGGATCTCTTCCCTTTGCCTGACCCCGAGCTAACCCACATCAAGAGATTCGCATCCCGTGGGAATCTATGGATGCATACAGATGCACATTTGAGCAAAATACTGAGTGTAAGAGGGGTTCAAAACCCGATCAGATTGTTGCTGCCTTGCCCCAAGAGGGGGAATTAGAGGGTGCCGATGAAGAGAATGGAGAAGATGATGATGATGATGATGATGATGATGATGGGAATCATGGTCCCGGAAGTACTACTTACATCCCCTCCCTTAAAGCAGCTCCCATCGAGAGGGTAATACCGGTAGGCCCTGGATCACTTATGATCAACGGTCAAGAGATAATGGTATGCTGCCAGCCTGGGCGTCACAGATGATGGACCTCATGAGTCAAAATATCTGCAAACTGGCCTTGGTGAAGGGTGATTTGGGAGAAATGAGAACAACCCAGATAGAGCACGGACGGAGGCTAGAAAGAGTGGAGAAGGCATTAGAGGATATACGTGTGTGGGATGACCAGTACCGACATGATTATGACTACTTTTTAAAGTATGTCAAAGTTGAGCTACAAATTCAAGAGATGCACTGAGCCTCCCAGATATCAGCATGGTATTTCAAAGCTTAATTTATGCAGAGGGCCAATCAGTTCATGAATCGTGTTGATTCCTCCACTTAGTTGGAACCAGCCTACACTCACAACCATATTTCACCTGAAGAAATTAATCTGAGCACGCTTCCACCTGGATACTTTGATGAGATGGGAATCTTCTACCTGTATGATTGAGGTACCATCCCGATTTCCTTTTTTCTTTCAAACTCGTTTTTCCTTTCAGTTGAATAAGTTTGGGGGATGTGATAGGAAATTGAGATGATTTGGAGTCGTTGAGTCTGTTTCATTTTGAATGTCCGTGATTTGTGAATTATTATGTTGTAAATAGTTGTGATGCGTGAGGGTCTTCATCTTTGAATTTGTCGTGCGGTTATCTAAGATTGATGTATGATAAATTATTATGTTTTGGCTGAATATTCGTATGCTTTGATGAAAGATGGTTGAAACGTTATGAATTCAAGTTGGACTTAGATGATGGTCGTTGATCTTTACTTTGTTGAGCTCCCAAGAATTATTTTTAAGCTATGAGGATTTGAGCCTTATTGCATGTGATTTATGCAGCTTTTTGGTCGTTGAGTGTGCCGAGTTTGTGATCGTTCTGTCATGATTTGCCTTGGTTCTATTTTGAGATGGTCGTGTATGTTCGCTCTAGGAAATGATACTAGGCACGTTCTTTCTAGCCAATATCCAAACACTACTCATTTAAAGTTAACCCTTGCTAGCCTATTTGAACTGTAATTCGTGTTGTATGAAATATGGAGTAAGTCTGGGAAGAAGAATGTAGTCATGTTTGAAATTGTCTCTGTGGTAGTGGTTAAGAGTTGTAATCTACCCCTAAAAAAAATGATGTTTGAACATTCCATCTGTAGAAAGAGTGACTAGATCAATTTATGCCATAAAAGCAAGTTAAGGAAATTAAAGCAATAATAACGGGGGTAGAATAAATTATTGATTAGCAAAGTGGAAATAGTGTTGTGTTGGGAGGTCGAGGAATGAGTCACTTAGCCAAAAATATCCAACCTTTCACTAATTAGCCACATTACAACTTGTCAAAGACCTAATTGATTTTAGAGTGGATTTACTTATAACTGTGGAGAGAATATATAAAAGGCAAATCTATGTTACGTTTTTACAGTTCTCGATGAAGAGTATTAACATTGTCTTTTCTCTTTGTTGAGTATGGTGTGTGAATCTCTAAATTTTCTTTGTGAGGCAGTTTCTGAAGAGCTCAATGTTGTTTAGAAAGATGGTTTTGTTGATCTTCATTTGGACTTTATATTCGAATTAACTGTTTGAGTTGGAGTGTTCTTAGTGAGGCGGAACTATGATTGATTTTTCGTTTTCATTGATCGAGAAAGATCATATCGTTCAAGTTTGGGGGGATGATAATCAGTCATTTAGCATGCGTGTTTGTACATTTTTCATCATTGTTTGAGTATTTTTGACTGATTATCACTATTTTTGTGTTATTTTGTGTTTCGTGTGTGCGTGTTCGTATTTTTGTAGGTCTTTTGTGGAAACTGGAGTTGTCTTGACCAAATCAAATGGAGTGTGAAACTTTTGCTAAGGCAAGGGACAAAAGGAAATTCTCGGGTCGCCGATTTAGTCCCGTGAAGCACAGGTTCTAAATCATTGACCAGTTTCAGGAAGAATACTCTTGGGTCAACGGTACCGAGCCACCAACCGCCGATTCTGAACCATTGAGCAATCCCAGTTCAAAAAGTCTTGGGTCGCCAGTTGTTCCCGTCGAATACCGAGTCCATGCCATCGATCTGGAGCCAAGAAGAAAAGTCTCGAGTTGCTGGTTGCTCCTGTAGACCAACGGTTCTGAGACGTCAAGCAAAATCTGATAAAAAGTCTCGGGTCACCGATTGCAAGTTATCGAACGTCGGTTACCGAGAGCCGAGACCAAGCTGTGGGTCGGCAGTTTGGGTCGTCGAGCGATGCCAAGTTTTTCTATGGGCTTTTCACCTAGTTTTATTCCTAAACTATTTAAAGAGTTGTTTTGGACGAGTTTCAGGAGCTTCTAAGTAGGGTATAGGTGCCTTATTTCATTCAAACACGAGTTTTAGCTTAGATTTCATTACTTTATCGGATTGGATCATTGGAAACGCTTGTGAATCTTCATTTTGCTTCTTCATCTTGTAAGTTTATTTTTCTTGCTTCCGTAAGAACTTTTGTGAATTTTGAATTGTTGTCATTAATATCAATTTCTTCTTCGAGTTTAATTACGAGTTTGTTGATTTCTATTTAATCATCATTATTGTCTTTAGTTATGAGTAGCTAATCAATTCGTGAGGATTCTAGGGTTAATGTTGTAAATACAATTATAAATCAATGACTTGATTCAATTGCGAGCGAAACTTGAACCTTCTAAATCCTTGTTCTCTCTTCCATTGATTCAATCAAGAGTTGCATTCAATGTTTTCTAAATTAATGTTCTTCAAACCAAATGCTTAAGTCATTGATGGATTCAGGATTTGAAACAATGAATTGAAGTAAACTAGTTTTGAAATGATTTATTGGATGTGGGTGTAGATCTTTTAAGAGTTTTTCAATTCTACTTACATTCAAAAGACGAAAAAAGGGGTTTTGAAAATCTACTCTGTTCGTTAACTCAAAAGGTTTTGTTTGGTAATTCAAGCATCTCAAATCATTCTTGATTTCGTTGGTAGTTGAACTCTCGTTGTTGATTCGTGATTTGTATTTATGATATGATCCTGGAATCCCCCGTTCTTCATACTTGCTTTATACTTGCCGTTCATCATACCTGCTTTACCCGTCATTGTTGCTTTTTTATTTCTTTTAGCTATAAGTTTTCGTTTCTTTATAAAAAATGAAAAAAATATATCTCCAACCTGTTTGTGTGGCTAGACAATAGGGATATTGATATGAACTAGTGATTAACAACGCTTCTTTACACCTAGTCCTTAAGGATCGATATTTATTATTATTGCGACCTGTTTTTCTGTTAAGAAAAATGGAAAAACGTGTATCACTGAGCCAACTCTAACAGAGCCTTTACTTTAGCATCATGTTTTAATCCTTCCTGAATCCTTCCCGTCAATGTGGAATCGGGCCGACTCATGGATGCAAGTTCCATCATTCGACTCAATGCATCAGCAACTGAATTAGCACGACCCGACTTGTACTCGTGCGTATAGTCGAACTCCGCCAAGTAATCTTACCACTGAGCTTGCTTGCGAGTAAGCTTCTTTTGTGTTTGAAAGTAGCTCGTGGCCACATTGTCCGTCCTTACCATGAACGGTTTTCCAAAAACAAGTAATGCTTCCAAGTACGAAGGCAATGCACCACTATCGTCATTTCTTTTTCTTGAATGGTATTACTCTGCTTAATATCACTTAGTTTTCTAGACTTATAAGCTATCAGATGCCCTTCTTGCACGAGGACACCGCCAATGGAAAAATCAGAAGCATTAGTCTCCACTTTGAATGTCTTCCCATAATCCAGCAAGGCTAGCACTAACTCCTCGGTCACTGCCTTCTTCAATTTGTCAAAATGCCTCCTTACACTTGGGCGTCTACTTGGCTCTTTTTTTCAAAAGATCAGTTGGGGACACCGTGATACTTGAGTATCTTTGGATGAATCGTCGATAGTAGTTGGCTAGTCCAAGGAATGATTGCACCTCTTGCACTTTGGTTGGTTCTCACTTTTTCATCGACGCCACCTTTTTTGGACCCATCCTAACTCATCCTCCCCCGACTATGTGTCTGAGGAAGGGTATTTCCCTTTATGCAAACACACACTTCTCCTTCTTTATGAATAAAGAGTGTGCTCGCAATATCTTGAACACTTGCCTAAGGTGTTCAATGTGCTCCTCCAGGGTCCGGCTATACAGCACGATATCATCGAGGTAAACAACAACAAACTTATCAAGGAAGTCGTGAAGTACCTTGTTCATCAATGTGCAAAATGTGGCCGGCATATTTGTCAATGCGAACGGCATGACTTAGAACTCGTATGCCTCATACCGAGTCACGCATGCCGTCTTAGGAATGTCCTCCGCCGCAATCCGGACTTGATAGTACCTTGATTTCTAGTCCAATTTCGTAAACCATTTCGCTCCACCGAATTGATTGAAGAGGTCTGCAATCAACGGGATTGGGTACTTGTTCTTCACCATTAACTTGTTTAGTGCCCGGTAGTCGATACACATCCTTAGTGAGCCATCTTGCTTCTTTTGGAACAAGACCGGAGCACCATATGGAGATTTTCAAGGTCGAATGTGTCCGGCATCAAGTAACCTTAGGAGTTGCTTTCGAAGTTCTTGTAACTTTGGGGGAGCCATGTGATAAGGTGCCATGGTTGGAGGTTTAGCATTGGCACCAATTCAATCTCGTGATCTACTTTCCTCTTTGGTGGAAGTTGATTCGGGAGTTCAGGCAGCATCACATCCTTGAACTCTTCAAGTACTCGGGCCACTCCCTTAGGAACATCTTCAATATTTTCCGGTCCTTCCTCCATCTTCATCACTGCGAGGTATGTGGTCTCACCCTTTTGGACTCCTTGGTTAAGTTGCATCACCGAGAGTCTTCTCCCCACTTTCCTTGGGTTGTTTCACCGGCACCAGACACTTGCATTTCTCATCACATGATGCCTATTGAGTCTGTAAATGCAGCAATCAAAGAATCTACTTGATCCAAGAATTGCATACCAATAACGAAACATAGTCGTCGAGTGGGATTACCTCGATGGTCTCCTGCCTTTGCCATTGTCCTAATCGCACATCCACGTCCCTTGCCACTCCACATGTTGGGACTTCTTCCGAGTTAACAGTCTTGAGCCTCTTTGGAGATATTTGGAGATAAAGAGGTTTGAGGCCCCCGTGTCCACTCGGACACTTAATTTCTTCCCTACAACTTTGATGCTGGCAAACATCAAGCCTTTAGACCTCGTTTCCTTGGTCTTGATCGAGCTAAGAATCCGCAGTGCACCTAACCGCAAATCTTCATTTTCTTCATCGTGCATCGCCAAGCTTGCCAACCTCCCTCGGGTTGGACAATCCCGAGCCATGTGCAGCCTATTGCGCAAGAAGCATTCAATAGGCTTCTTTTCCTTTTCAGACTTGCTCGGTCTTGTACTATCTTTGAATATAGGCTTGTGTTGTTTACAGTTCTCCACCCAAACCGACTTCTCTAGGTCTCCCCTACCATTTAAAGGAACATTCTTCTTTAATTCTACCTTCTCTAAGTGGAATTGAACTAGGGACTCAGTCGTCATGATGATATCATCCACCACTTGCTCGCCATAATATTCCAATTCTTACCTTGCTCAAGGCTTTAATCCGTCTGTGAATTGGAAAAATGCCTCATTATCACTCATTGAAGGGACTTACAACATCAACTCTGTGAAGGTTTTGCAATAACATGGAGCTCTCCCTTGTGCTCCAACCTACGAAGTTTAGCCGTTGCCTCGTTCTCGGCATTGGTTGGATAGAACTGCTTTTGGAACTCATCCTTGAATTCCTCCCAACTTGCGATTGGTGTGCCACTCCGACTATTATTCTTTTGTCGCCACCACAATAACGCATTATGAGTTAAGTACATAAGGACTATACCTAGTTGGGTCTCATCGTCCTTGACGCCCGCTGCACGAAAGTACGTCTCCATGCCGTAGAGGATGTTCTCCACTTCCTTCGCCACTCTCGCCCCATTAAATCCCTTTGGCTAAAGATATTAATGTGTGGTCCTGTTGCATTCTTACCTGCCCCATTAGTACAATCCTTTCAACTCGAGCCAACTTAGTCCTTAGCACTCGAATTTTCTCTTGCATGGCTACAATCATGTCTTTCATGTTGGAATACTCATCGTTCATTTCATTGAGGGACCCTTGAAAGCAAGCTTTTATTTCATCTAACTTACCATGGATATCCTCGACCGCGACTGCCACACCCAGCATGTCCCCCTAGACTTCAGTTAGCACAAACTCAACTTTGTTTATTCTCCCCTCCAACAAGCCCGACCATTCCCTTGGAGGGTCTCGAGCCTTGTGGCCTTTCCTAGTCTCCCTCTATTCCTTTGGGTCCTTAAGATCTTGTTGTTTCTTTAGATCCTTCGGGTCGTATACCTCTGACTGGTTGTTCTCATTAGCCATTCCACGTGATTTTCTCTTCTTTCCCAAACTTTCCTAAGCCACTTAAACGTGGCTCTGATACCGCTTGTCACGAGTGAACTTAGAGCTTTAGTCTTTTCTCGACACCTTGCGGTCATAAGACTCGATCATAAGCAACGATGCACACACTTAGAGAATTTAGGAAAGTATAAGAGAACTCTTGGAGAATGTTAGGAACACTTAGAATGCTTGGAGAATGCTTACAAGAACTTGATTGTAACTTGTGTGATTTACAAATGAGGGGAATGACCCCTTATATAGTTTAAGTGAATCATCTAGATAGAATCTACTAGAATTTACAAGATTCTAGAGTTTCCATATTCTTCCAAAGTCTTCTAGAGTGTGTCATAGAAATATGCGGTCGGGTCTTGAGACTTTCTTCGGACTTCTCCGGACTTCAAGATTTTTCTAGAATGTTCCAAAGGTTATTGAGAGCTACCTGGGTCTTTTGGCTCTCTTTCGGAAGGTTCTGTAGTTCGGTAACACTAGTCTGCAAGTTACTTTATTTTTGGGATTTAATTTTATTTGGTTTTGACAGCAGTTCAAAGTGGTTATCACCTTTAATGAAGTATACCTTTTAATGGCCTATTTTCATTTTAATGCTTTTGACGAGAAAGTATTAGCTTACGGATTCGGAACCTCTGTAAAAGCTCAACATAGCAGAATAACACTTGATATCTCATTATTGAAAAGGTGGATGCAAATTTTATTTGACTGATGAATTCATTGAGAGTCAAAAAGTTTTGCTATGAGATAGAGGTGCTCTTAATTACTGATGTCGGTTCTTTAATTTTAACGAGGGGAAATGCTTTAGGTAGTTAGAAAACCTTAATGATCGAATTACTTCCCCAACAAAGTCGTCTCATCAAACCTTCGTTTATTTTCCATATGAGATGACAACAAATAATATTTGATTGAATATATTTGCAATCATAACCAAGGGGACTATATGTATTTAACTAGAGGTTAATAGGAATTCGTAAAAAAATCCAAAATCGAATGGAATCGAAAAAAAAATGATTTTTTATTCGGTTCAGTTAAATTATTTTTGTTAAACTAAGCACTACAGTGCAAACGGCTTTGAAGATGCAGACTAAATACAGATCACAATTGTGAGATGATGCAGATTGACTTTGGTTAGTTTCCGCCTGTGTGCATATGTACATAATTTCTGTTGTATATAGAGTTGTATTGGTAAATATAGAGTAATTATTCACTTTCTAACAATAGATCAACATATATCTATGCAAACAGTTATATTATGGTATGCATATGTATAACATGTCATATACAATACAGTTCTAAATGTATGCAATTTATTTATAATGGCATGTAGTATGCAACGGAACATATATTCATATGTAAACAACTACATTATCATATGCAATTAATTATGCAATCGTATTTATGTACTGTGTACGTAAAAAAAATTCAAGCAAACATATCCAATATGTATATCATCTGAAAGCTTATAAAGCAGCTTTCATTTAGTATATGATATACGAAAAAATAATCTGATTGAGTGAGTTATGGTTATTTAAATTTTTAGCAATTTTTTAGGAGATGATACGAGAATCTACATCATATCACTCATGATCAAATCACTAACCATTATTTAAAAAAAGTCAGTGAAGACAACCAACAAATCTGGTTAGTTTGCATATGATTATAATCTTAAAGACACGTAGTATATAATTATATATTTCTTAATATCTATTGACTAATGGTATTATTTTATATTATTCAACAAATGACTAAGTTGGATTTTAGTTAGATTTGAGTTGGATTATATTGATTTGAGTGTAGAATTTCTTATTTAGCCACTTTTGTTAAGTTAAAAGTAAAAATAGTCACTTTATTATAACACATTCACAATATAGCCAAAATGACCTTTTTTTCCTTACTTTTCTGATTTTAAATGATTGGCACAGAAAAATATACGGTTGGAACTGCATGGTTCGAACCGTTTTTCGGTAGTGGAACCGCGGTTCCATCATTGGAACCGGGCAGTTCCAACCAGAAATTAATGCTGTTTAAACCACAATTCCAACCACAAATATAATTTATATATTTTTAATAAGACACGGTTCCAACACGGTTAGACAGCGGTTTCGACATGGTTTAGACACGGTTCCAACATAGTACAATTGATATGATAGCAATTTGTTTTTTTTTAATAATTTACGGCCGAAACCCGATTTAGACTCGGTTCTGACACCGGTTCCGACCGAATTTTTTTTTAATTGTTT
>AYJT01005835.1:0-14812 GCA_001278415.1 Ocimum tenuiflorum | reverse complement strand
TACTCCACCCTTGAGTTAGATGATCGAGCAATTTTGAATTCTGTGCGCTTCTCCATGTGTCACAATCCAACAGAAATGTACAAATCGCGCTTCTTCTCAAATCACGATCTGACACCAAGGTTATCATCACATAGTGGTGTGATATCGTTGAGGGTCGGTGAGTCCGAAAGGTCCAAAGGAATAATAGGAAGCAACCAGTTGCTAAGATCTGGACCTTTATTGGGACCAGAATGGAACCCGATGGGTTGAGGCTGCATAGGAACGAAACTTGACACGAAGGCGTTAATGTCGCCCTTCTTGCGGATCAATGCATTAAAATCCTCGAGCGTGCAATTCTAAAGCGCCGCTGTATGAATATTTTCGTCTTTCTCGTCTAATTCGGTGTCGAGATGAACTTCGTTTTCTTCCTCATCGAACTCTATGTTGCCATCATCGGCGTCGGCTTCAATTGGAGGATCGTTTAAATCTATTCCGACACCAGAAGAAAAAGGTTCTTCAGAGAACCAATCTCCTCTGAAATGTGAAACGAACCTAGGCGAATGTGACAAGAATGGTGGCGATTGTGACAAGAATGGCGGCGTTTGTGACACGAATTGTGTACTTCGGTCGGTGATTGTTTACGGCTGCATAACGATTGAGAGTGCCTACTCACCACTGGAGTTAACTCCCGCATTGCGCTCCCTACAGTGAAAAACGATATAAATTGATGGTTCTCGAATCATCGAGCATAATCTTGCTAGGTCTGCATCGGTAACTAAAATCGAATGGATTTTTCTACCGGTGTGCGACTCGGATACATAATATATCCGATAATCCCTCTGAATATTTTCGGCTTCCAATATAAATTGGATGTCATACCTCAACGCTTCAATGCAAATATTGTTGGCCGAAAGGTAAGTCAAATGTTCATCGCCGCCTATGTAATTTGACAGATTGTCGAACTGCACATTGTATTTGATGATGATGCTAATCCAGCTATCCATCACAAATTTTAGCTGTGGTGATGAATTCTCAAAATTCAAGTTTCGGGATGAATTCTGAAAATTTTCTTCTACGTGAATGATATAAGTCTACTGTGTGAGAAATGAAAATTAAATAAAACCAAGTACATGATGGTGTGATTATTGAATGAAAAAATCAGCACACTTTCTGTATCAAAGTACAACATAGTACAATTGATGTGACGCCGCCTGAAAAAAAGACGTGACTAGTTTAGACACGGTTCCAACATAGTACAATTGATGTGATAGCAATTTGTTTTTTTTTTTAAATAATTTACGGTTGCAATAGTGGTTTAGATCGTGCTTGCAACCGATCTATTTATACACAAAAGGAATCAAATCTGCCATGATTTGACATAAAGTTCGTATCAATTTTCGAGATTTGACTGTTCAGACACGGTTCCGCCGCGGTTTCGTAATTTTTTTAATATATTCCAACGGTAATAAATACACGGTTCCGACGCAGTTCAAACACAGTTTCGACAGGATTTAATGGTTCCAACATGGTTCTGACTATACGTGTAATTTTTTTTCGATTAATTTAATTCGAGCTATTTTAATATCTTTTTTACGATTCCAACGCGGTTCCAACGGGAATTTTTCGGTTCAAACACATGGTTTAGACGGTACGAGTGAATTTAAATGTCAATCATTGCTCGATTTTAACAACCTAAGTACAAATTTTTAACCGAATTAGCCAGAAAAAATCAGAAAAGTAAGGGCACAAATATCCTTTTGGCTATATTGTGAATGTATTTATAAAAGTGGCTATTTTTTATTTCCACTTAACAAAAGTGGCTATTTTAGAAACAACCCCTTTATTTAATTAGTTTTTGTTGGAGTTTTATTGGGTTTGTGTTGGCTTATTATTGTTTATTATATTATTTATTTATATTTCAATTAAATCGAAAGATTGGAGTGGCCGGTTTTTAGGGTTGAGATTGTTTTATTTTTTACGCATGGAAGGTAAAATAATCTTTCTTTTTCATTTATGTTTTAAGTTGGGTGAGGGTATATTACTTAATAATAAAACATAAATTGTGAATAATTACTCTAAAAAACTCGTGTTTCATACCGATGGTAAGAGACCTGAAGTCAAAACATTAAAGAACTTGAAGACAGACTTCATGTTTTCCGTGACCAACACAACACCATTACTTTCTTTTTTTAGCCAAACCAGCACCTTTACTAATGGAGCTTGAAAGATCTCTATTAGCAAAGAACCAAAACTTCAACTGCAACTACAGATTAAATCAAAATACTCTTATTAGGAATAAGAAACATTAAAGATGAGTGTGTACCTGCTCATGCATGCATGGAAACCGAAGGCAATTTATTAAACAATGGTTCACCTTGACTAATAACATAACTTAAAAGACCAAAAACCAACATAGATCTTCAAAGTTTGTCCAATTGTTGTCAATCCAAAACAATTTATTATGAGATCTATGTATATTTTTATAAGTATACATATGATCCGCAATCAAATGTTAACTCTCCTCAGTGAGTTAACTAAGATCAAATCTTGACACCTTAATTTTTAGAATCTAACAGTTAAGATCTGATTTTTATAGAAAAATAAAAGAGTGTCCAGATAGATCTGATTTTTAAATGCGTATTTTTCTCCCTTCAATTTTTCTTTCTCTTCTACAATTGATATAAAAGTTTGAATTAATATTTCTCACTCGATTTAAGTAATTTTCCACATATAATATATGTTCTTATTGTATCGTGCATATAAGAGAGAATACAAGTTTTCGTAGTAATTATGTAAAACTTATGCTTGTATGGTGCGGTGTTTCAATATCAAGGTGCTAGTGCACGGTATTTTGGTAGTTGAATCTGATTTCCTATGGTGCATTTCTTTTAAATTGTGTGGTGAGTTCTCTTGCAGTACTGGTAAATTTGTTTTCATTGTTTGGCGCATTTAAAAGAAAAAATAGACGTTCAAAAATACACCACCATGCATCGAAATGCTCAGGAAAATGCACCAGGCGATTTGCTATCTTTTCTTTAATCCAATCCATTAGATATCTAATTTCGTGACTTAGATTTGGTCCTAGTTAATTCACAAGGGGTTATTATATGATATCACCCCCCATACATATAATAATATATATAAATCCTAAAGAGAAGTAGCTATTGGTTTTAAGATGGGCCCAAAAGTAATCCTCAATTCATCAATATTTAATTAACAGTCTATTTTTGAATAAATAGTTAGAGTAGGAGCCTTGTACTGATAGGTTGTGGTAAATATTTTGGAGATGGGGATAATTTATTTCCAACACATATTATTATTACGTTGAGAAGAAAGAGAAGAGTGTTGGTACAGTGTTGTCCATGGAAGATGTAATTAGGTAGCGACAACATAAGCATCCAAATCTTGGAAAGTCTTGACAGCGAAGTCCTTGATGAAAACTGGATCGGGAACTTGTTCGGCAGCCTTTTGGAATTCGCACGACCACTTGACCCAACTTCCATTTTCGCCCTTGCTGCTCACGCTCAGGCTGCCTTTGAAATCCTTGTAGTACTTCAAAATGTCTCCGTCTATCACGCTGTACTTCATGGTTTTACTCCCTTCGTCCACCACGTCAACCTTCTCTTTTATGCTTGCAACTTCTGATATTCCTGAACCAACAAACCATAAATCCTAAAAGGAAACCAAGTGTTGCGTTGTTGAGATCGAAGAGAGAGGGAACCTGGTGGATAGTTTATGAGACGAACTGAGCCGACAGAGGTGCCGTCGCCTTCAACAACTTGGATGCTTTCAAAGTGCTGCGGCAATGCTTTGGGGAAGAGAGTGGCAGATTCTGTTATGCATTTCCAAATCTTTTGTGCATCGCTTTTCAGCTCAATCTCTGCTTCAACTTTGGACGCCATTCAGATTGATAACTTCAAACAATCTTATATATGATGAGAATGTGATTGATGGTTTTAGCTATTGCAAGCACCTCTCTTTATATACACTCCCTTCTCAACAGCTAACTGTTTTCTGCCATCTATCATGCATTCGCATTCATTGCTAATTTATTTTCCTTAACAACCTCCTCCCTCTCAGTTTTTGCATGTAAATGTAATATAGTTGAAATATATATAAGGGATTTCTGCACATCTACTCAATTAGAGCGGGTACAATAGGTTTTGTACGTGTATTTCATTCCATAGATATACAGTGTGTGGATCATCCATTACACTTTGTGTTTAACCCCTGGTTTTAATTATTTAATATTTATTTTCAAATTTGATTTCTTATGTTTTAGTTTTCAATTATTAATATGTGATTTAAAATCATACAAAATTAGGAATAAGGTGTATTATTCAAGCATCACACTACTTTTTCTAGAAGAAATGAAAGAAAGGAGTACAGGCTGTTATCACCTTTAATGAAGTATACCTTTTTATGGTCTACTCATTTTAATGCCATCAACGAGAAAGTAATAGCTTACGGATCCGAAACTATAGAAAAGTTCAATATATCAAAAAAATATTTGATAACTAAATATTTAAAATAGAGGATGGAAAATTTTATTCACCTCATGAATTTATTGAGAGCGAAAAGTTAGCCATGAGATAGAGGAGCAATTAATTGCTTTGGTCGGTCTTTTAATTTCAACAGGTGGAGATGCAGTAGGTGGTTAGAAAACTTTAATAATGGAATGATCCTCTATCAATGATTAAGCCCAACCAATATTCTCATCGAAAATATCAAATGATTGTATTACAATTGAAATAATCTCATCAACTTAAAATTAAGTAGTGCAGTTACAAGCCAGCATATTGGTCATGGGATGAGCATTCAATTAATTTCTTCGGTTTTGGACGGTAAGATAATCGACCTGAAATCATTTAAAATTTTTTAAGAAAAAATTTGAGCTGGATCAAACAAAAATTTTAATTTAGGTAATTCGTTTTTTCGATTTTCAAAATAAATCAATCACACAAAAACATGCATCAAACATAATTAAACACAAGAAATAAATAAAATCAATGTCGAATAGTAAACTTATTAAATTATTAAGTAGGTATGGAGTATTAGGAAAAAAATAAATAATATATATATTAATTTAAGTAGTAATTAATGAATTTTGTGTGTGTATATATATTACTTCGGTTATTTCGGTCTATTCGATTAACAAAAAATCAAAACAGTAAAAAAGAATTCCATTTAAGTCGATCTTTTGATTTTTGGTCTTGCTCACCCCTAATAAATCATATAAATTATGTGTCATAATATTAAAACTTAAGAACATATAAAAAAAAACAAAGACATCAAATTGGATCGGTAGGAGTTAGGAACTACTACTCAAAACTAAAATATTATATCCAACACTAGGGGCGGATCGCTCAAAAAAAGAAAAACACTAGGGGCGGACCCACTCACAGGCCATCCTGGGCAGCTGCCCCCACAAGAATTTAGTGTCTTTTTAATTTAATAAATGTTACAAGAAATATTAAAATAAGATTAAAATAGCTTTTGTTGAATTAAGAGCGGTTGTAGTTGTTGGTTTAAATGCCAACCTCAAAGCCCAAACGCGACTCCCACCACTACAATTAAATGACGTGGAATAATTTAATTTATAACCATCATTTTACTCTACTCCCAAACATAATTGATATAAATTTTATTACAGCAGACATTTATACCCTACACAATCCTCGAGATCTTCAATTCAGCAATTTAAATAGGGTAATTCTATTTGGCCAGAATCTGGCCCAGCCAGAAGAGGGTAAATCGGTAATTTATACAATTAACTCAGTTGAGTAATTAAAAGCTTGAATGTTTTGACGTAAATACCCTTTTCATTTCTTATGGAGATAGAGGATACAGGCAGGATACTTGGAATTTGGGTAGTAAATCTCTCTCTCCATTTTCCAGTTCAGAAACTTCCTTTTTTTTTTTCCTTTCTCCTATCTCTCTTTTCAACTTTTTCAATAAATCTCTCTCTTGTCAAAACTGAATTACCATACAACATTGAAAATTTACTATATGAAGCTCTAGTGAAAATTTAATTATTTATTTTTGAGCGATTTAGTGCAACATTTAAAGCCTTTCTCTAATTAAAATATAATAAGAAATTGATGTATTATGGCCTAAAAATCACTTAACGACTTTGATTAAATTTATTCTTTAATTATTTTTAGGCCTAAAAGTCACATAACTTTTACGTTTTTGGATTAATTTTTTACTTTTAGGTTTTGTTATTTATATGTTATTAAATTAATTTTTGGGTGTTGAGTTAATTTATGATGTTTTCATTCTAATTCAAATTAAAGTTTACACGCTTAAATGTTTTAACTATAATCATGAAATTTTAAAAAGAATTAAAAGAATAAATCTATACTTATATAAAATTAAATATTACATAACATTTGTTCAAAGCAAGTTGTATAACATGGTTTGTAAACATGATTGATCAAAAATAAAATGAAAAAACAAGATAAAAAAAAAAGACGAAAATTGAGGCTTCTTCAAATAAAACTACTAGAAGAAGAGTAGATGCTCGGTAGCTTTACAATACAGAAACCAAGTTGGATCTGGGATTGAATCATATCCCAAGTTTGACCGGACCCCAACACAATAGACACTGCATTCCATTTCATGGAAAAATCTTCCTCTCCCACCTCATCCTTTGCAACAAACTGTTGGCATTTGATTATTCATTTTTTAGGTAAAATTAAGAGGAAGACGATGTGTGACTTATATTTAGATGATGTAAAAGAGGGGCATATATTTGACGATTTGAATTTAATAAGGAAGATAAAATTGAAGACACCTCTTTCCATTAACTTGAAAAATAAAAAGTACAACTTGCAAAACGAACAACAAACGTTCACAACAACAAAACACAACAGATTCTAAGACACAAATGCATTGAGAAAAAAAAAACATAGTACGAAAGACAACCGAACAAATTCTAAATATTTATGGCTTGAGCTTGAATTGCTTAGCACGATCACGGGGGTAGGAGCAGAAGTCCCCTCATCGTTGGGAGCAAAAGATTGCTTCATTTGAAGATAAAACTCGTAGAGTTGAGTGAGAGGATATTTCTCGAGGAGAAGATACGTTACTATATCATCATCCCACAACATAGATAGCCGATTGAGTAGCTCGGTCACTTCAAATTTAACTTTAGTCATTTCTTCACGTAAACTTGAGTACAAGAGTTCAAGGCTCCTCGGAGATGGAGGAGCATTCCATCCGAGAACGCGTGCGCGCTTGGAAATCGGGGTTCTTTGGGTGAAGAGCGGGATTGCATTTTTTTTGGAGGGTGTTGGAGTGTTTTACTTCACTAGTGGTGCAATTTCAGATTTTTTGTTGCTGATGGGGGTATTTTTTTGTTTTGGAGTGGTGGAGATTCTAGTTGGAGTGTGACTCATGTTGCAATTGAGATCAATTATGAGATAAAAGCAAGGATTTTAGAATGTAAAACTATTTTGATAATGAACAATTATATATAGATACTGAGAATGACCTTTGAGTTGTCCCCTAATTAGTAATTTCTTATTTATTTTATGAATAAAGTTCATTTGTTAATAAATTGTAAACTCCTTTCATGCGTTTAGCAGCAATCGAGGGCCTTTTTTTTTTTTTAAAACAAGCAATTGGAAAACTAAACTATTAATGAATGCGAACTTGCTTTGTCAGAGAATAATAATACGATTATTTTTTTCTATAAAAATATTACAAAGAACTATATACACACATTACAAAATATTAACTCTATAATTCATAGTCACAGTTGCATTTAACTTTTTTAAAAGCTTTGAACCATGAAATCAATTCTCTAAATCCTATATATGCGACAATATAATATTAAATTAATAACATCATAATATAAATTGAAATTTTAATGAAAAATTATAGTATAAATTCACAAGTCATCATATAAATTAAACTTGTTACTCATATACTATGCCCTCCTAACCCCTAAAATATATATTCTAACTCCTACAATATAGAATCTAACCCCTAATCTATACTGCAATCCACAAGCCTCAGGTAATTAAGATTTGTGATTAGTGAGATCAAAATAAATTGGAAGATAATAGAAACAATTATAATTATAACATGAATTCAATTATTTGATGTGATTATATCTCGAATTGAAATCACCTAATCTCTACATCTTATCCTCAAAACCCTAATTCCCACACGACAATCCATAACCTTTGGTAAATTAAGATTTTATTTATATGCTAATAATAATTTTATTGTTCTAATAAGACAAACTAAGATTTTTAATTTTGTTTTATGACACGATTATATTAAATAATATTTATAAATAAGATATGTAACGTTTACAATGTATCTGACATTTTGAAATTAATAATGATGATAATGACATGCACTTGGTCCTGTATCCCAACCTGGGAATTAGGGGTTGGAGGATATCATTCCCTATTTAGTTGTAATCTAATTTATTAATTGTAGGATTATCATTTGCAGAAGTTAGAGATGAAGCCGTCAATTGGGTGTTCTGGACTTTGGGTGATTTTTCCATTAATTTCAAGTATGTTTCAGAGAATAATATTAAAAAAAAATAGATACACATGCTCGATACCAGTTGCATGTCATTACAGATTTTGGTTTTGTTGTGTGTGAAAGATGACCATCAACAGTTTAATTACAGATCGATACCAGTTGCATGTTATGAAAGTTTGTTTTAGTATATTGTAATTTAAATGTTTTTTAATGTAATTATGTGATTTATACTCTTATTTAATAGTATTAGATTTTAATAAAAAACTAGCTAGGAATAACAACTTGGAATTGCAAGTAGTACTCATAACAGTGAAATCACCAACAAACAACTCAATAAGAATAAATGTAAAAATATTAAACTCAGTTACGTAGTACTCATAACAATGAAGTCACCAACAGCTACTTAATAAGAAGAAAAGTAAAAACAATAAACTCAGTTTGATAATCTACGGCCACCGGAAGTCACAACACGACCATCACTTGAAGGACGACGCGTTCTACTAACTTCATGAGTAGATTTATGTCTTAGGCTTCTTGGTCTTCCCCTTCTTTGAGCAACTTGTGTCGTTTGTGTTTCTCCAATTTCATGAGATGCACTTGCTGTATTTGGAGTAGTCCAATTTGCAGTCTCTATTTTTATCTCCCTGCACTTTTTTTTTTAATGAATTCCATTTTTTCCGAACAATCATAAGCCATATCAATGCATTCCTGGAATTTCCGTTCAACTTCTTGAAACAACTTGTAGTCCTTTGTCATGTGCGGGTATCCACCAACAAAGAAAATACCAGTATGACGTCGATACACATCTTTTCGCCACATTCTCAATATGTATCTCTCGTTGATGTGTTCTACATCTTTAGCTGCAAAATCTTCATTACATGAACACATAGAACTCCCTTGCATTCAAACTTTCGATAATTGCAAGATACATAACTCCCAACTGGCTGATACTCCACCGTAAAAGTGATATTCCTATTAAATATGTTGTCTAGCGAGCCGGACTGAAGTACTTCATAAATCATGATTCCAGAATGAGAGTTAACACTCACAAGTTGAGCATTGCAACTTATCATTTTCTTGATTTCCTTTTGAACGATGTCGAATATACGATTCGTGTATACCCTTTGAAATTGCTCCTCCCACTGAAAACTTGAAAAACATTTTATTGCCTTGTACTTTGACTCATAGTCAGCATATAGTTCCTTCTAAATCTTGTTGCTAATAGCAATTTCATATTGCTCAACGAACATTTTTAGTGTACTCCTTGAGGTGATGTAACCATCAAAGAAAGCATGCATCGATTCACTCCTTTGTATTGATACACTACCCGCCCAAAAAAGATGATTCAAATAAACTATTCCCCAACTATGTCTATCTCAATACATGTCATTTAACCATCTATTACTTTCTAGACCATGCCGCCTCACAAATTCATACCACCTATCTTCAAATTCACTAACAGTGATACAATCATATATTATGGCTCTAAATTAAGCCAGTACTTATAATTAGTCATTCCTTTGAACTTTTTTTCCAACTTTGATATCAATATGCCATAAACAAAACGATGAATGGTGTCAAGCATTACCTCTTTCATAACCTTTTTAATGCTCTCACACTGATCGGTTAGAATCGCCGTAGGTTGAACACCTCCCATTACTTCTAACCAGTTGGTAAAAAACCACTTGAATGATCCTGCTTCTTCGCGTGTCAAGAGAACGCACCCTAACAGAATTGACTGATTATGATGATTGACGCCCACCACAGTAGCAAACGGCATTTGATATTGAATAACGAGATAAGTAGTATCAAAGCTTACAACATCATGAAATTCTTCACAGGCAGCCTTGCTACGAGGATGAATCCCCATCACATTGCGAAACCTGCCATCATCAACTATATCCATCAAATGAAAAAAATTTCTATCTTGTTGTTGCATTCTTGAAAAGAGCTTGCAAATGGCTTCTGCATGTCCTTCGCCGAGTCTTAACCTTCTTCGTTGGTGAATGAAGTTTATACAATCCTTTAACATACAACCCAAATTTTGTGGACCACCAACTTGAACTTCCATTAACCTGTAATTCTTACATGGTCGTAAACCTGCAATATCATTGGCCTCCAATTGCCTTTTTATGTTAATCGTCAAGTTTCGATGAGCCGGCATGAAATTAGACATTTCTGGATCTAAATCATGGTTGTGTGTTGAGTGCACAGTAGACACCTTCCACGATCCATCCTCCTATTTTATGGCATTAATGCGAGCGGGGCAATCGACTCTTTTAGTGAACTTCTTCTCAACTGATTTTCTAGCTCTATGACAACATAATACGAGATACTAGTCCTTTTGATTTGTTCTAATAGCAACCTCAAAACCTTTTATTTTAGCATGAGCTTGATAGGATGCTATTAAAATTTCTTTACTTTCGAACACCATATCTCTTTGAGGGCCATGTTCGCGAATCTCTTTAGTATGTGATTCTTCATCATGCGGTTCACTTTCTTGATCTTCTTCATGAATTTCTTCACCGTGTGATCCTTCACCGCGTGTCTCTTCTTCCGTATTTTCTACTTCTTCACGTTCATCTCTCTCTTGTACTTCATTTTCCATGGACATCTCATCATCGAATGTGGATCCAAATAACTCAAACATTATTGCACGCCTGTTTTGTTCCCAAAATAACTCTTAGAACAAAATGAATGAAACTAATTAAGAAAAGAATGATAATGTAGATGTATTTTTTTAGTAAAAACCTATTAAGTGGTGTAAATTATTTGATTATGTATGTATATATGAGTTTTTTACGGTCGGATAAAATAATATGAAATAATTGCAAGCATGAAATTATAGCATTTTAATGAATATAACCTAGTAATAGAGGTGTCACATGAATTGTTTATTTAATTAAGTTAAATATATAATTAATAATTTTTTCTTTGTTTCAATGGTGTGTTTGGGCAGTGTTGTTAATCATTTACTAGTTATGCTAAACCAACACATGCAATAGTATTGTGTAGCAGTAATAATAATTGACATGCCACGTTAATATGTGATTTGATTGGGTGGTAAATATTCTCTAATAAAACAGTTTAAGATTTGTATATCTTCAGATAAAAAAGATCTTCAATTATAGCTATAAACCTATAAAATTAACAAATAATTTAAATTATTTTCATGGGATTTGATTGGCTATTTTGAACGACGATATCATTAATGAAGATGAGGATCTTGCAGGCGTTCAATATTTAACATTTTACGTGTTTAAATTTTCATTAAATAACATCATTAAATCCTAATAAAATCACAACTCAACTAATTCTTATGTTTATATTCAATTGTTTTGTAGTTTGTGTTTATAGGAATTTTTTTCCACTTATAAATCAAAATCAAATTATAAAAATAATGGGGTTGGGGGTTATGATTTTATTTTTTGTGTTTTATGAATAATTGGGGTAGATTGGATAATGATTATTAATGAGATTAACAAATGAAAAATATAAATTATAAAACTTGAAAATAATATTGTTGGTAAATGTATGGGGAACAGCACAATTTATTCTCTAACTTTACGTGGGAGACAAATATTGACAACAATAAATCACTAATGATGATTTTCAAGTTAATACAATCGGGGACATGATAGTCCATTTAACATGTCATTAAATTTAAATTGAACCGGATCGGTTATCTACCCTTGAACCGGATTCTGGCTTGGCCAGATTCTGTCCAAATAGTAGCACACATTATTTATATCAAGCAGATGTATAGCGGTCGGTTCGGTGAATCCACCAAATCTTATGCGAAAACCCGGACACCGACCAATAAATAATTGGTTTTCTCCTTACATAACCGACACTCGATCGAGGGAGCTTCATCACCTAACCGAACTGCCTGTATTTAACCTGTTCGGTTGGTTAATTCGGTTGCGGTTCGATTTTTGTACACCCCTAGCTGAGGGAGAGTGACAAAGGGAGGGTGGTGGTGGTGGAGAAGATGAATGTTATGGTTATGAGGGGTATAAATGTATTGTGCAATAATATTTATTCATTAATTATATTTGAGGGTTATAAGGAGTAAATTGGAGTTATATATAAAATTAACGAATGATGTGTCCAAAATATTAAACTTGACTCTGGATTTTGATGGTTGGATGGGCCCTAGTTGTCGGTCACCCACCGACTCTTTTTTTTTTAATTTTTAATATTAGCCATGTTGTGTATATATATACACAGAGGGGTGAGCAAGAAATCGAAAAATTCAAAAACTGAACCGAACCAAAAAAAATTCGATTTTTTGGTTCGGTTATTTTGATTTTTCGATTTGGTTCAATAAAAATTTTCTCGAAATTACGATTTTTTGGTTCAGTTCGATTTATATTGGTTTATATTTTTGAAAAACTGAAATAACCAAAAAACTAAAATATTTAATATGTAGTATATATTAATCTATATATATATATATATATTTTCTATTTATCCCATATATTCTAAAACATAAAATAAAATACCTAAATCCTAATTTGGAATTACACATTGACGCCTCTCTCATTCACTCGTCTCTCTCATTTCTTAAATCTTACACAGCGACACCTCCTTCCTTCTCACCATCCACGTCTCCGGCAACCACCGTGGAGCCTTCAGCTTTGTCAACAATCGCGCTTGGCCATCACCCATCTATGTCTACAACCATTGCACCTCAGGTCCTCAACTTCACCGCATTTTCTCACCGACTGCACCGAGAGAAGGTGGTCCTCGACGGCACCGACGGCAATTCCTTGAAGCCCATGAGCAAATACAAAGGTATGTCAATGGACATTTTTAATTTGTTTGTCTATGGTTGCTTTTGTTTTTTTTGCAATTTTCCAGAATTTCTGTATATTTTTTTTTTTGCAACTTTCCAGAGGCTACACCAAACAATTTTGATTTGTTTTTGTATAACTTTTCTTGCTTATTTGTAATCAAATATCATTTTGATCACTATAATTGTGATTCCACGGGCTATGAATCTTTTGTTAGTGAATCAAAAGGCTCATCTCTCATCATTGGGGTTTAGAATCAGATTCTGCCTTCAACGGTTAAAATTTGAATCTGTTGCTTGAATTTATTTTTTTTAAATTCTTTTCTTTCCGAGTATAATTTCACGTAAACATCTATGTTGAGTTTTACAGATCAGTTTACTTGCATAGTGATGCCCATTAATTTCAGAAGTAATTTAATTGAAGGAAATATCCTATGGCACAGAAAGCTGATCTTTAATTTCTTTATTATTTTTACCTACATTTCGTATGCAAGTTGGGTGGAATATGTTTGTCTCCACTTGTAAACTCCATCTTAAAATTTATTTCATGGAAAATGTTTATTTTAGCTCCTTGAATATATAAAAATTTATTTTATTTTTTCATTCTCTTAGTTTGTTTTGGATTTTATTTTTACTGATTCTTCTCTTAGTTTGTTTTGGATTGTATTTGTTTATTCTTAATTTTATTTATATGATTTCAGATGTCTGAATCCAATCAAGAAGACTGCACAAGTACTATATATAATTAAGATTCTTCGAAACTAGTAGACGGTCCAGCACCGAAAAAAGGAAAGAAATGGACAAAAGGTCAGAGGTATGTGATCACTTTGAACGTTTTACTACTGATGATGGTAGTAAAAAAGCAAAATGCTTACATTTTGATAAAACATATGCTAGTGATCCTAAGATAAATGGGACTCGGTCACTCCTTAATCACATTAGTATGTGCAAAAAAATACCCGTTAGTGTAGATCATAAGCAAACATTGTTAAATTTGCAGCCGGAGTCAAATGCATGTCTAAGTACTTGGAAGTTTGATCAAGTTGTGATTAGGAAGGTCGTAGCTGAGATGATAATTATAGATGAGTTCCCTTTTTAAGCATGTGGAAGGTAGGGGATTTAGACGTTTGATGAGTAAGGCTTGCCCTAGATTTCAAGTGCGATCTAGGTGGATGGTGTCACGTGATTGTTTCGATATCTACATCGAGGAGAAAGATACACTGATGGCAATATTGAAATCTACAAAACAAAGAGTGTTTCTAACCACTGATACCTGGTTGTGGTGCCCCAACCTCCTTGGCCGGGTCGCCACTTTGTTGTTTGCAATCGAAGGACGAGATTTAATCTTGTATCAACAATAACTAAGATGGGAAAGATAGATAACAAGTACAGAATAAGAAATGTTATAGAGAATAACATAAAGGAGTCAATCATAGAAATGAGCAAGAAGTCAAATTACAGAACTAGCGTAAATAGTATGTACTCAGTTACAGACATAGAGTCAAAAGTTCTGAATTGGGAAGCATGGTTGTG
>AYJT01005788.1:0-10887 GCA_001278415.1 Ocimum tenuiflorum | reverse complement strand
AATCTTTTCCCACTTATCTCCTCGATCTAGTACTACTGTCCTAAGCAAATCCTCGAGGATTTGGATGGTTCTTTTAGATTGTCCATCTGTCTGAGGGTGAAAGGCGATACTGAAGTTCAATCGAGTACCCAGTTCCTCTTGCATACTTTTCCAAAATCTCGATGTGAACTTGGGATCTCAATCGGACATGATGGAAATCGGTACCCCATGAAGTCTTACAATTTCTCTAACATATAGCTCTGCAAGTTTGTCTGACCCATATGTGACCTTAATGGGCAAGAAGTGTGCACTCTTAGTCAAACGGTCCACCCTGATCCATATAGTGGTGTTTCGTTTTGTTGACTCTGGTAGACTAGCCACAAAGTTCATAGTAATATGATCCCATTTCCACTGGGATTTCCAAGGGTTTTAATTTCCCATACGGACGTTGATGTAAAGGTTTTACTAGCTGACAAGCCAGGTGTCGTTCTACGAATGATGCCACGTCCTTTTTCATTCCATCCCACCAAAATGTTTCTTTCAAATCTTAATACATCTTGATACTCTTGGGATGGGCAGTGTATGGGGTTTCATAGGTTTCTCTTAAAATCTCCTCTCTTAGTACTCCATCATTTGGTACACAAATCCGTCCTTCAAAGAGTATGGCATTATCTATTGCTTTACGGTACTTCTCGACTTGCTGTGATCTAACTCTTAGTCTTATCCTCTCCATCTCCTCATCCTTCCTCTGGGATTCTATAACCTCTCCCTTAAATCTAGGCAAGCTACCAAGGGAACTAGTGAGCTTGCTGATGATTCGGAGGGTCTTACTATTCTCAACTTTTCAAATTCCCTCATCAACTTCTCCTTCATGAGTTAGAAGTGTATGCATCTTAGAATCGGTCTTACGGCTTAGAGCATCCAGTGTTAGCCTTTCTTGTGTGGTAATTTATAGATAGATCATAATCCTTAACCAACTCCAATCACCTTCTCTGTCTCATATTCAGATCATTTTGCTCAAAGAAATATTTGAGGCGCTTATGATCTATGAAAATTAAGCATCGAACTCCATAAAGATGGTGCCTCCAAATCTTTAGAGCATGAACTATGGCTGCGAGTTCTATGTCATGAGTCGGATAATTCACTTCGTGAAGCCGTAGTTGCCATGACGCATATGCTATGACCTTTTCATCTTGCATAAGGACACATCCTAATCCATTCTTTGAAGCATCAGTATATACCTCATAATCCTTCTCCAATTAGGAACTGCTAAAACTAGGGGCGTGGTCAGTCCCCTTTTTAGTTCTTAGGAAATTGTTTTCACAAGCTTTCGTTTATCCAAACCTTACCTCTTTCCTTAATAATTGAGTCATCGGCTTAGCTATCTTTGAAAATCCTTCTATAAATCATCAATAGTTGCCCTCTTGTCCCAAGAAGTTTCTAATCTCATTGGGATTTGTCGGAGTCTTCCACCCCTTCACTGCTTGTACCTTTGCGGGATCAACCTTGATTCCTTCAGTCGACACAATATGTCCTAAGAATGTCACTTCTTTCAGCCAGAATTCACACTTGCTGAATTTGGCAAACAACCTTTCCTTCCTTAACGTCTCGAGGACTATTCTCAAATGATCCTCGTGCTCTTGCTCTCCTTTCGAATAAATAAGTATAAAATCTATGAATACTAGGACGAAACGATCTAAATAAGATTGGGACACCCTATTTATTAGATCCATGAAGACTGTAGGTGCATTTGTCGATCCAAATGGCATTACCACAAACTCGTAGTATCCGTACCTTGTCCTAAAAGCAGTCTTAGGTATATCCTCATTCCTGATCTTAAGTTGATGGTACCCTGATCTCAGGTCTATCTTCGAGAATACACTCGCACCTTTTAATTGATCAAAAAGGTCATCTATCCTTGGAAGTGGGTACTTGTTCTTCTTCATGCATGGTGCCATCTTTCACAAATAACACAAGTGCTCCCAAGATGACACACTAGGTCGGATGAAGCTTAACTCTAACAGTTCTTGCAATTGTATCTTGAGTTCGTTGAGTTCCTTGGGTGCCATTCGATAAGGTGCTTTGGATATTGGGGCTGCTTCTGGTTCCAAATCTATGGTGAATTCTAACTGCCTGTCTGGTGGTAAACCTGGTAGCTCCTTAGGAAATATATCACCAAATTATCTTACCACTTTCACATCCTCTATAGGCATCTCTCCTTCTTTCTTGTTCAAGTACACCACGAATGCTTGACTCTCTCTAGCTTCTATTAGCCTTCTAGCTTGCAATGTTGGTATTATCGGAATCTTTCTCCCCCTTCGAATCACATAAAAATTTACTGAGATCTCATTGGGTCTGCAGAACACTATCTTTTTATCTTTACAGTTGATGATGACAGAATTCTCTGTTAGCCAATCCAATCCCAAGATTATGTCGACATCCCACATCTTCAACATGTACAACTCTTTGGCCACAAACCTTAGAGATCCTAAGTCTATTTTTATGTTCAAGCATGTAAGAATAGAGTTCATGTTATCTCTGGATGGCATAGCTACTCTTAGATTTTGCGAGGTTTCTACAGGATTCAACCCTAGATTCTCTACATACGTCTCGTAGATAAAAGAATGCGATGACCAGTGTCGAATGCGATAACAGGAATATTGGAGATCGAACCCATACCTGCCAAATTTTCCTATTCGGGGTCCCGCTATCGCAGTTCCCCGATTTCCAGCTCCTAATTCAATGCAGATGCCTTGCCTTTGCGGCGGGTGATGCTGTTTTGCCTAGACATTCCTTGGCTGCAATTGAGCTTGCATAGCCCTCAGTTATTGTCCTTGTCCATTCCATCGTTGCATCGCCCCTTGGTTCCCTTGAAGACACTGCTTAGCGAAATGCCCTGTGTAACCACACTTAAAACATTCATTACCAATAGCTGGGAACTCTCCCCCGTGGGTCCTATATGGTAGTGTTGGGGCCTCTCGGAGCTCATCTCGCTCTATCATGCAGTCCAATAACCTCTCAAAATCTATCTCTCTAGTAAACGGTCCTAGAGGTGGCCTCCTGTGTAAGGTGTACCTCCTCACAAACATCATGATCAAACCATACAGATCCCCTTTGAACTGGTGTGCTCCTGGTCACTGTCCCAAGTAGGCAGTCATGGCCTCCTCTGCCCAGTCCTTCCAAGCAAGCGGTAAAAGAGTCAACATTCTCACGATACCCTCCGTCATAGTAACTCCAAACAAATGAACCTATATCTAGTGCAGATAGTAGCGACTCAGAAACTCAGCAAAGTCATGACGATGACACCTCTTGTAGGTATGAGAAGCTCTCACCCTCTGACCGGGTGTCGCCCTCACTGTCAATCTTCACCTCACAGTCTGGACATTCCTTACCATCTGCACGAAAATTTTTCTAACATCAGCGACTGATTCCAAGCAACGAAAGATAATAAGCAGGAAAGCAACAAGAGCACCAAGACATAAACAAGGTCTCCAGTACTAAGTTTAGTTCTAATCTAGGTTGCCTATCCTGAACCTATGCTCGAACTTACCTACTATCTAACTCGTGGTGACTAAATCCTTCATGTGTAATTGATCTCGGTTGCACTGCACGATAATCGTTCTATTTTTAGTTATGTTCTAAAGTAATTGTGGGGCCTAGTTTGACATATTTACATCTACACACAATCCAACACTCACATATATATATGTATACATGCACTTACCCAGATGTTATCCTTAGATCGATGTTTCGTAATATCGGACACACTTACACATGCATATAGATATAACTATACGTTTATATGCCTTAGCGAAGGTCACGTTGCGATCCTCTTCACAAGTAAATCAATAGCCGTTGTAATCTGACATCCTTTCCTACAGTCGTGCAAGTCGTCAGTCCATAGCTACTACGCTTCTTATGGCGTGCGTGTCAAAATAATCTAATCGTTCAAGAGCATGTTTCCTAATCATCTACATTCTTCAAAACATTGCAAATAAAGCATCAAAACTTCATACATCGCATGCTTCACTCACATAATCATGCTCGTAGAAATATGTAATTCATCCAATCAACTCATGCATCTTATAAATTAAACACATATATGCATAACTATGCACTTAATATCAAATCACAACCATCTCAAATTAATTGTAGTTTCGGAAGTTGTTAACTCAAAACTTTCATTTTCCTCGCTTGCTTGGTTGAGACCACAAGTCGGGATGTTGAGCAATGCTAAGTCATTTTTCCTATAGATTTCAAGTTTTAGTTGGTTTTGAGTGGGAACTAGCAAAATAAATACTAGTCCCATCGAAGGAATGTGTCGGGCCTAAGAAAGTTGACCCACTCTGCCACTCTTTAATGCCCCAATCTCCCTGACCAGGACGCTACGGTGGGACCAAGGAATAATAACATTGATAAACAAGATTTAACAATTGATCGTTAAACATTTGAGTAAAAGAGTCTAGAGTCCTATCGAAGGAATGTGTCAAGTCTAAGAATGTTGACCCGCATTGAAACCGCTCTTTAACTCCCCAACCTCCCTCACCAGGACGCTACGGTGGGACCGAGGAATAATCACAATGATAACACAATATTTAACAATTGATCGTTAAACATTTGAATAAAATGCAGGATGTTACATGGTCGACCTGGACCTGAATGCTAACCACTTGACTGACCACGTCATTGCCCCTGCTTAGGTGTTCGAGGACTCCTCGTCGATGCTCAAGGAGCCCCAAGACCCGTCATCCTCCATTCTAACTTATTAAAAACTTTATTTTATTATGTGGTTTGTAATGAAGACTCTGACTCTCCTCTCTCCTTCTTATATTATGTATATATATGAATTGTAATTATTGCACATGCTTGCGGGTCTGTCTTTTTTACTGCTTTTGCACTTTTATCTTGATTATGCATGCTTGTTGTTTGTGCTAAATTAGAAATATACCGATCTATTGGTCGTGACGGCTACACCTCGTTGTGTATTGTCTTATCTTCATTGCCGCTGTGTTTTCTTTCGGTCATGCCAAAGTATTGACAAATTTGCTCCCTTTTCTCAGTTTGGACGTTTGGGCCAAATGAGATCTCTATTTTATCAATGTTGATTCTTTGTCCGGAGATGTTCTGGTATGCCTCAATAATTTTTCAGATTTCCTCTGCTTCTTGACTTTTTGCTCTTGAGAAAAGAATAGAATCGTCAGCAAACAACAAGTGAGTAATAGATGGAGCAGTTTTTGCAACTTTGATGCCATGGATTTTCTTTTCCTCCTCTGCCTGCTTCAAAAGAGATGAAAACAATTCTTCACAAAATAAGAAAAGGTATGAAGAGAGTGGGTTTCCTTGATGGAGCCCTCGTGAAGGAACAAAAGAATCGGATACATCGCCATTAATAAGAATAGAATAAGACATTGTTTGCACAAGATTTATGACAAATTGAATCCATCTATTATCGAAGCCTAGTTTTTTGAGGATATTGTCCAAGAAGTCCCAACTGACTCTGTCGTATGCTTTACTTAAATCCAATTTAAGAGCCATTAATCCCCTCTTTCCCTTAGTTTTTTTCTTCATAGTGTGAAAAATCTCAAAAGCTATCGTGGCGTTATCAGTGATAAGTGTTTACGGGATGAACGCACTTTGCATACTACCAATGAGCTTTAGGAGATATCTTTTGACTTTATTGGCAACAACTTTAGAAATCACAGGGGCTAAGACATTAGATAGGCTAATTGGCGGAAAATTCTTAGGGTGTTTTGGGTGTTTAATCTTAGGGATAAGACAAATATGAGTGTGGTTCAAGAAAGTAGGATCCCTCTGATTATTTAGGACATCTAATGCATCCCTAAGCAGGGGGACATACCACCGGGACCGGGAGATTTATTTGGGTGCATATGTTGTAGAGCTTCTACGATTTCCTTCTCGATATACTCCTCCAATAAGGCTTCGTTCATCTCTTGAGAGACTTTATTCTCAATGGCATCCCAGTTACTCAAATTGATTTCTCTATCCTCTATGAAGATTTCCTTAAAGTAATTGACCATCTGTTCCATAATACCATCATGTTTTGTATATTTATTGTTTTGGTCATCTTCAATCTTCTTATGGAATTAGGTGTTGTTTCTATCCTCCTCATTCGTCCAATGGGCTTTACTTCTCTGCATCCATAGGGTCTCCTCTCTCTCAAGGATTTGGCTCTTGCTCAAGAATACGGATCTCTTGGCTTGTGTCCTCGTTGGCCTCTCTCTTTTGCAGTTGTTCCAGTTTTTTGTAGAATTCTTTCTTTGATCTCTTAATATTTCCGAACTCCTTTCCTGCCACATTTGCAGCAGATTTGAACAGCTTCTCGATCTTGAGATGATGTTTTCATGGGGGCTGGTGTCAATTCACATATTGTGTCGAGTGGTGGCGGAACTAGGATGATGCAACCAAGTGTGTTCGAATCTGAGTAGTCATTGCTTTTTCTTCTAAATGTCATTGTTTCCTTCAATGCAACCAAAAATTAAGTGCGTGTGGTTCGACTTATATCTGGGGAGGTGTTGAGTAGTCGTACTTGTATACATCTATCTCCATTCTTTTGTAGCTAAGGGCCTGTCTAGTCAACATCGTACTACGTGGTTCTCACATCTCCTATTCGACCAGGTATTTTGTTTTCTGACATACCCTAGATCCTCAAGATCACATTTGTTAATGGTCTCTTAAATTTGTTCATCTCCGTTTCTGGCCTGAGTTTTCCGCCGCTTTTTTCGCTTCTACTGGTTATTTCATTGAAGTCTCCAACAAATAGCAGGGCATCCACTGGCCTGTTCTGGTGGAGAGCTTCCATCAGCTGGTATGTCTTACTTTTCTATCTGTTGTCCGGCCACCCATAAATTCCAATGGAAACCCATCGTTTTCCTTCAGTTTCTTCAAAGGTTCATGTGATATGATGCATGGAGAACGACTTCAATTGAACGTCTGTTTTATTCATCCACAACAAACCTAGCCCTCCGCTTCTTCCTTTCCTACTTTTAACACAATCAACACCAACACAACAATTGTATCTTAGCTTGGTAACATTTAGTCTTTTGAGTTTAGTTTCTTTCAATCTTGTTTCGATAAGAAAAATGACCTTTGATTTTCTCATGTTTAGGCTCTTTTGCAGAGCTTGAATTGTCTTCGAGTTCCCAAGCCCGCAACAGTTCCAACTAAGGAGCTTCATTGCGCTCGGCGGGGTTGCTGCGCGGCAGCCTCCACCATTTTTTCATCATTTTCTTCAGCTCTAAAATGTTTTCATCCCTCTACTGGTACTTGATCGATGTCCATCAGGTCTCCCTTTCCTCTTTCCTTTGACTGCTAAGTGGTTTTCATTTCTTTCACTTCATGTGCTGGGGCTACTTTCCTCTCAGCATTTCCAGTTTCACAATAAAAATTAGCACATGTATGTCCTTTCGAACTTCGATTCTAAATCTCGATAGACTCTATTCGCTCTAGTATTTTTTAAGTAATTTGTTATCACCCTTTTACAATAATGATCATTGTTGTCAGGTTTGAAGTGGAGACTAGAACATAGGGTTTCAAGAGTTGGAGAAGAAAATCTGGAACAGAGCACATGATCAGATTGATCGGGCCCCGATTGATTCGATCCTAAAGGCTTGATCGATGGATCCAGTAATGATCAGGGTTGTTAAAGATTTGTCGAAGGATTAGATCGATCCAAGATTATCAGTCCGATCATGAGGGTCAATTGGAGCCCTAATCGAAGTGACTAGGGTATGGGGAGGATTGGTCCGATAGGAAAAGGATTGGTCCGACATGAAGAGATTAGGTTCTGGGCTCATTAGAATGTTCTTAAGCGATTGGTCCGATCTTCATGGAGGATCGGTCCGATCATTAAGTTTTTTGGGTAGGAATATTAGGGTTCTAGCGGGATTGGATCGATCACAGAGTGATCTGACTGATCTTCAAGTGTGATTGGAGATATTATTGGACCAATCTTCAAGCACGATCGGATCGATCATGCTACAATTGGTCCCATCATGCAGTTTGGTAACTCTTGGGAATTTTTACGAATTTTGCATTTGTGGTCCAAATTAGGTGTTTAATGTGCATATGGCTTCCTCATATCATGAATAACAATATTATGGAGCAAGAATTAACAATGGATCAAGTTTTAGGCACCTAATTGAAAGAAGAAAAATCTAGGATTTTGACAAAATTTTAACAATTTATGAATAAGTTATGGATTCACCCTGGATATGAATTGAACATGGATGTTCATCAATAACAAAAAAGATTGTAGAATATTTTGAAGCAAGTTTGAGGATTTGGGAATAAAGCATGTTGGAGATTTACCTCAATCTATGATGGAAATGAATTAATGGCTTTGATGCGTGTGTTTCCACTCCTCGATCCTCCGATTCCTCATTTTTGAATACATCGACCCTCCAAAAATTGTTTAAGTATGGCTTGAGAAATAATTTTCCAAGAGTTAGACATAAATGTTGTGTTTGGAAAAATGAGGGGTGAAGCCCTCTATTTATAGAGGAGGGGGTGAATAAGGACGAAACTAATGATATCAGCGTAGAGTCTTCGAACCTTTGACACAGCGTATTCGACCGTTTTGATATCTGATTTTCGTTCCATTCGAACATAAGGAATTCTAAATTACTTACGGAGCATAAATTGCTAGCATCATCAGCTTTTGAACCTATATTGACATTCGGGGTTTATGACATCATCATCCGATGTCCCAGTAACTCGTAAAATCATGATAACTTTCATTCTACTCATCTAATTTGAATTTTGGAACCTTGTGAGATAATCTATCAATTGAAAACATAATTATCACAAATTAATGATAAAATAATAACTCAAATTTGTAGCTCCTTCAATAGATATTAAAATTATAAAATTTGAGAAATTTAACATGGGATGTTACAATGGCAAAATGCTATATGATGATAACCATGTTCAAGTCCTTGAAATTGCAATTTCAGCACATTGATGATGCTAGCGAAATTATGCGTAATCTCGAGGCATAGTATGGAACAACGGATATGGCTGGTCATTTCTACCTTATGAGGATATCATAGGGAAGAAATTGGCCGAGGGGAGCTCAGTGCAAGAGCACGTTCCCACGATGATCCATTAGATAGATCATTATGGTATTAAGTCTGAATCGACCCCTCTTCGATCGTGTCTCCTGCACTTCGTACGATATCTGGATCGCGGCTCGAAACCACGCTTTTTGGCCTGAACGCCACCGACAACGACTGATTATCCCAAGACATCCAACTAAAAACTAAATGTCTTGTAGCTCCTGTGGCCTCTCTGGGGTGCTGATAGGCATTTTTCCTGATGAAAAAACGGGCTGTAATAATAAAAATATCGATCCATAGGGACTAGATGTAAAGAAAATTGTCAAGAACTAATTCGTCTTCGATAGCCCTATTGTCTAGCCGAATGAAGGGAGAGAGGGTTCTAAACTAATTAAACAGAACTGCAACAAGAATTGAATATCAAAATTGACAAAGAACGGGGATTCTAGGATTATGTCATAAACGCAAGTCAATAATTAACAAATTGAAATCAATCACCAACGAGATTTCAAAAATGAATTGATTTCCAAAATTACCAAACATAACTTTTTAAGTAATGAATGGAGGAGATTATCAAAAACTCTTTTTCATCTTTTGAATGTAAGTTGTATTTATAAACTCCCAAAAGTTCAAAAATCAAAGACAATTAACTGTTTCGAACCTAATGTACTCCAATTAATTCTTTTGAAATCCAAGTCCATTAATTTCTCAAACTTTTAATTTGAAGAATATTAATTCAAAATTTGTTGAACACAGTTTTTGATTGATTCAACGAAAGAAAAATGAAATTCGAAAGATTCAAGATTCGTCGAAAATCAATTCATAGTTCATCGATTCAAAACCATTGTTTACAAAATAAACCCTAAAATCCACCAAATAAATCTAACTACTCGTAATCAAAGCAATTAAATAGAATGCAAGGAAAGAAATCATAAACATGTTCATAAATTTAAAGTTCTACAATGTTCAATGAAAGCGAATTAAACTAAGTTACAAGAAGATAGAAGAAAGCGGTAGAAATCCAACTATCCAATTGTCATGATCCGGAAAGTGAAATGAATCTACCTAGAAAGTGTGTAAAAAGTGTATTCTAATCTAATTCTAAGAGAAAGCTGTAAAAAGAAGGAAAAAAGATCTGAAATCCGCCACTTGATCCCCTATTTATAGGTTTGGAGTGAAAGTAGGTCAAACCTTCGCAACTTGGGCCGGAAGCCCACAAATCTGATCGACCTTTGAACAACTCGAGCCTCAAAATTTGTTCATTTCGAGCCTCACACTTCGTTACCTCGAGCCTCATACTTTGTAATCGCGAACCTCATACTTTGTAACCTCGAGCCTCATACTTCGTAACCTCGAACCTCATACTTCAAAAACATCGCACCTCATACTTCATTCAAATCGAACCTCACACTTTAATAACCACGAACCTCATACTTCTTTCAGTTCGAACCTCGTACTTCATAACCTCGAACCTCGAACTTCGATAACTTTGAACCACTTACTTTGATCACCTCGAGCATCTCGATCCGAACCTCGATCCATTTCTCAACTAAATTGACAACTGATTGACCCGATCAGATTCTGATCAACCCGAGCGAGTACCCTTCTTCTTTGAATCCTTTTTAAACACCCTATTCAACTTTACTTCACAACTTAATGACTTCTTGAGAAGAACATAAAGAACCTTGACTCGAACCCTTTATAAAGAGTTCTGTTGAACCCATTAATATTCTGAGTATCTAACCGTGTCTCCGCTCTGATCCAGCGACTAAAAATATTACTTAAATAATCCGAACGATTATAAGATGCGTTATGGAAATTTAGTACATTGTTA
>AYJT01005782.1:0-13862 GCA_001278415.1 Ocimum tenuiflorum | reverse complement strand
CTCACGCCCTGCATATATTTTTAAATGTGCAGGTTGAGTGCCATAAGGAGAGGAAGACGTTGAGTTTAAGGAATTATGTTAAGAAAATCATTGCCCTAGACAGTGCATCTTCATATGTATTCTCCAACCATGCTTCCTGATTCTGAACTTTTGACTGGATGTCTGTAATTAAATGCATACTATTATGTTGGTTCTCTTATTTAACTTCTCTTTCATTTATGTGATCGACTCTTTTATGTTTATTTCTATAACATTACTTCTTCTGTACTCGTTATCTGAGTTACCCATCTTGATTATTGTCGATAAATGATTGAATATCATCTTTCAATGCAAATATCGAAGTGGCGACCCGGCCAGGGAGGTCGGGGCGCTACAGTTTGCTCATAGCTCTGATCTAGTGGTCGAAAATTACCCTCAACAATAGTAGGATTCCAACTCGGATATTTCTTACATTTGTCATCAGCAAGGAATCAAGAAAATAACAATTTAGAAAATCATTCTGGAGTCCACATCAGAATTAATGAACCGACTTTGCATCGTATTCGTAGGAAACGAATCCTAAACACCAACCTATTGCCATTTATGATTTCTTAGATGCATGTTTAGACAATAATTGATGTATAATAAGTTATAGTATTCGTAATCTAATATTGGCGAAATAATCAAAATTCAGTTTTCAATCCCATCAAAATGAAGAGGGAATACTTATTGAATCCCACATTTATCGAAAAACTTATCTCAAAGCACAAAAACCCAATTGCAATTCAGCATAGCTCTATTCGCATTTATCATGTGGCGTTCTACCTAGCTAATTGGTTTTATCAAGTAATACCTTAAGAAATTACTATGTGGGGGCTCTAAATCGACGAAGGAGGGCAGGTACATCTCCGTTCAGGCAAAGGAAAAAGAAAGTTCCTCTCTACCCAGACGAGTTGCTGGGAGTATCAATAATCAAGGGAGGGGGCCACTACTCCACTTAGTTACATAATAGTTACTCTCCCTAGCGGCTCGAGAGACTCTATAAAGGTAGTTCTACTCTCTAATAGTGGGTTCACCTAGGCCTAGGTCGCGGAAGAGGAGGTAGGTACCCGACATATGACACCAGCAAACGGGTGATATTTGGATAGGGGCTAATCAATAGAAACTGAGAACCTTGATAGAGAATGGATGAAGTGGAGGTTGAATCCCAGTGAGAATAATAAAGGCTTGGAAAGTTTTCTAGTCATCTGGAGGCTCATGGCAACGATCTATCTCCGACGGAACGAGGTAGTCCACCTCGGGAAGAAAGTTGCAACGATGAAAAAGTCTGCAAGTGATTCATCAAAAATATCCAACTCAAGCTAAATTAGAGTATCACATAGAACCATTTGTGTAAAGTTTCATAGAAAGATAATCGAGGAAAAGGAGATACAACTGAAGAACTGAGGACCCCGCGCCTGTAACACCCCATATAAATTTTTCTAGCATTATACAATTACTTTATTAATAGAAACCTGGGGGAAAAGTCGAGTTCTTATTTTTTCATCATATGAGTGTAAATATGCTTTTAGATGATAGGATATTTGACGAGGATTCTGAAAGTAGTTCCGAAATTCAAATCGGATGAGTAGAATAAAAGTTATTCGATTTTACTATTTATCAGAAATAACTGGTGATGATGTCATGGAATCCCAAACAATGATCTGGTTTGGAAGTTGGTAATTTAAGAAACTTATGCTCTTTTAATTTTGTATAAATCATTTCGTTCAATCAGATCAGAAATCGGATATCGAAACGGTAGAATACACGATGTCAAAAGTTTGGAGACTTTACACTGATGTCATCAATTTCATCCTTATTCCCCTCCATTTTCTATAAATAAGAGGGCTCCCATATCATTTCCCACTCTCCTATTTTGATGCGATGGTCTTGCAAAATTGTCTCTCATTCTACACTTAGAAAAATTTATCGAACCACAATGTCCGGAGAATGTTGAATCGAAGGGGAAATTGAAAGAGGGTGCTAGTCATCGTCACATATACAATTCCAAGTCCATTCCAAGGTAATATCCAATTTTTACAATTTTGCCTCTATTCATCAAATGCCATCATCTATGCTTGAGATTGTTGTTTTGTTGTTGATTGGAGCATGTCTAAACCAAACCTTGATTTCTACAATAATTGACATTTGGTTTGGAACCTAGAACATAAACTCTAGCTTCTTCCCTTTTCATTTTGATGCCCAAAATTTGTTTGTCTGTTTAATATTGCTGCATAATGTTTCTATTCTCTAATTTAGGAATTCATAGACACCCTAAACACTTGATTTGGACCAATAACAGGAAAGTTTATAAAATTCCCGAGAGTTGTCCAGCTTTGATGATCGGTCTGATTGTCTCCCAATCGATCTGATCATGCCGAGATTTATGAAGATTGGCCCGATCATCCTTGAAGATCAGACCAATCCACCAAGAACTTTGAAGATTGGTTTGATCGACCTTGAAGATCGAACAAATTATTCAATAACAACCCTTTAAACATAGAATGTTCGAACCAATCTTGGTATCGACCCACCAAGATGATTGGTCCAATCTTCCTACGATCAGAACAATCCTATTAAAAATCTCGATTGCTTTGATCAAACCCTCGTTCAATACCCAATCAGTCCGATCCTTCCTCGATTGGTCCGATCCTTTGTGAAAACCTAGATTGCTTCAATCACAACCCCGATCCTTCACTATTATCCAAAACCAGAGATGATGGGTCTGATCGAACCCTGATTAGTCCGATTCTATTTTACTACTTGATTAACCCAATCAGTTTTGATCTCTAGCTATTGATAGATATTGATCGGTCTAATCCAGTTATGATAGGTCCAGTCCTGTTTTCAGACTTGGTCAAACTCTTCTTGTTTCTTGATCAGCTATTACCCGAGTCTCCACTCTAAACCCGTTGATCGAACTAACTTTAGGATTTTGAACTTTGATAATGATGGTTGTGTGGGTCGATATGAGATCCTCACTCTCTCCAAACTTACTATGAAGGTGTACGTGCCAAGAGGAAACGAAGCGGACCAAGCTCAGAAGAGAAAATCATTAAGGATTAAGGATGTTAGGTGGGCTTTTCTAAGCTAAAATATATATGAACTAAGGTGATTTGTCTTATTTAAAATCCTCAAGTATGTTTGCCAATCAATGTGATTGCCTATCAATGGTTTTGCATGCTTATCTGTCTCCCACTAGCCAAATTGGTCCCTTGGGAGTTGTTAGATAACATATGTGATGAATGTTGATGGTGAATGGGTTGAAAGATACTGATGATGTTGATATTGTTGATGACGTTGTATGATGTGCTCGTGCTAATCACACTAGCAAGTGGTGCTCGGTGATTCCGCACAACAACTAGAGTGGAGAGACCAAACCCCTAGTCGGGTACTCTTAGAAAACAGATAGCATAGTCCAAAATGTGTACATACTTAAACTTGTTTTAGTGTCCGTGGGATTGTTTCAGCTAAAACCCCCACGGATTGCTGTGAGGATTGGCAACACAAAAATGCTTTTATGTATGTATATTTTTGGCGATGTGTCCACCGAGTGCGATTTATACCTACGCCCTGCATGTGTTTCTAAATGTGCAGGTTGAGTGCTGGTGCAGTCAAGGAACGTTGAGATGAAGATTTTACTTAAGATACCCAATGCCCTGGAATACGCATCTCCACATGCGTATTCCACCCATGTTTGCACTTTGTGCAAATCTCTAGCCAGATTTTGTTGTGAACTTAGATTATTAAACAATGTTGGTTCTGTAAACATTTTATCATGCTTTAGCAATACTTTTTGTACCCCTTTTTTACTTGTAAATGATTAAGTGCTTGGCTTTAGCATATCAATGTCTGTCGCAAGTAACGTTCCATCAGGCCTTGAACAACGGGGGATTACAACGCCTTAATTTGAAAATACTTATGAAAATTAAAAGACGAAGTAAGGTAGGAGGACTTCAATTTAGGTGTTTTAGAATCCCTTTGTTACAGGGGAAGAGGAAAGGATCTGTGTGAAACCCCTAGGAGACAACTGAAAACACATGGCCGTTCAAACAGCTCCTCAAAATGTAAGTGCCTCAAAAAGCTTAAAACGAAGACCTCAACCTCATGCCTACAAGTATTTTGTTTCTTGAAACACTATTTTATTTATGATCATCTCTTTCACAAGTAACGAACCACCAACAAGCCATAGAAAGTATGTTCGAAGCATTCGAGGCTTTGTAACTGTACAGTGCATTTGAGTTTTCTTGTAGTTGCAGTTGAAAGCACCATCGTCGAGGTTCGTATAACTTTGAAGACAATCTAAGTATTCTACTTGGCACTCCATGGTTTTCTCAAACTCTCAAACCACATGATCAAGAGACAAAAGATTTCTCGTTGGGGTTTCGAATCATGATATATACTTTTGAGCTACACATTCAACAAAGAAAGGATCCTTGAATGATGAAGTTTGAGTTGTGAACTTCATGAGGGAATGATGTGGTTCTCTAGATTTATTTTTTGGATTTCCTGGACTTCTTCGAGTTCTCTAATCTCCCGAGTCTTTTAAATCTCTCGGAATTCATGGACATCGAGTAAGTTTGACATGATTACTATCTTAAGTATTCTGATCTCAATTAGCCATCTTTAATGCATCAAAAATTCCTTATTACAGGCCTCTTGACATCATGATTTGCATTTTTTAAGTGGTCCAACACCATATTATGGGTCAAACTAATGCCCATGAAAAATTAATTTCTAGCCACAATGTGACTAACGTTCTAACAATAGAATGCCAACAACCTCCTGGGCCTCTCTGAGATGGCTGAACTCTTCGAAGGATAAACCAACAGTTGTGGCTTAAGTCTTCGGGTGCTGTCATAGCTCATCAAGCAAAAAGTTTACTACTACTAGATGCCCGAAGTTCCTCGTTGAGTCATTTCCAATAGCCTCCTAGACCTCTTTGGGATGGCCTCTTCAAGATGCCTGAATTCATTGAAGTTTCCATTTCCCTACTCCCATAAGAAAAGTTTATAATCTACGAGGACGTCCGAGACAGTGGAGTACCTGTTGGACTAATTCATTAAATCACCCTAAGGAACCACAAATTGTATTCGGGATTTGACTTCTCCACACATGGTTTTCGCCCTCAACATTATCTGGAAATTGTCATGAGCAGATGAGTCAAATGGAGAAGCAACACATGAAATATTTGCAGAAAATGCAAATTTCTCCTAGAATTCACAAATCATTGCCAAGATTGTGCTCAAGTATCGCTCCCCTTGGAATGTAGTTATTTTTCCTATCTAGATGTGGGACCAATTACAAGCAAAGGCTCCAGCAAGGAGGCTATCCATGAAGAATTCACACACGGAAGGTAAAAAGTTCAATTTGATTTTGACTAACACTGATATCCACATTCGGATGGCCTTACCACTTCGATACTTAACCTTTCGAATTCCCTCATCAACTTCTCCGCATGAGTTAGAAGGGTATACATCCTCGGATCAATCTTGCGGCACCGTGCATTTTTGACAATGTTAGCCTTTCCTGGGTGGTAATTTATAGATAGGTCATAATCCTTAACTAACTCCAACCGCCTTCTTTGTCTCATATTCAGATCCTTTTGCTCAAAGAAATATTCGAGACTCCTATTATCTGTGATAATTGAGCATCGAACTTCATAAAGATGGTGCCTCCATATCTTTAAAGCATGAACTATGGCTGCGAGTTCTAGGTCATGAGTCGGATAATTCACTTCATGTGGCCTCAATTACCTTGACGCATAAGCTACGACCTTTCCATCTTGCATAAGGACACACCCTAACCCATTCTTTGAAGCGTCAATATATACTTCATAATCCTTCTCAGATTCAGGGACTGCCAAAACTGGGGCCGTGGTGAATCTCCTTGTCAGTTCTAGGAAACTGTCTCACAAGCTTCCGTCCAATCAAACTTTAACCCTTTCCTTAACAATTGGGACATCGACTTAGCTATCCCTGAAAATCTTTCTATAAAATGTCGATAGTAGCCGACTAGTCCTAAGAAGCTTATAATCTCATTAGGATTTGTCGGAGTCTTCCATTCCTTTACTATTTGTACCTTTGCGGGGTCAACCTTGAATCCTTCGGCTGACAATATATGTCCTAGGAACATTACCTCTCTCAGCCAAAATTCACACTTGTTGAATTTAGTGTACAACCTTTCCTTCGTTAATGTCTCGAGGACTATTCTCAAATGATCCTCATGTTCCCGCTCCCCTTTGGGATAAATGAGTATATCATCTATGAATACTAGGACAAAGCGATCTGAGTAAGGTTGAAATACCCTATTCATTAGATCCATGAACACTGCAGGTGCATTTGTCAATCCAAACGGCATCACCAAAAACTCGTAGTGTTCGTATCTTGTCCTGAAAGTAGTCTGAGGTATATCCTCATTCTTGATCTTAGGTACCCTAATCTCAGCTCTATCTTTGACAATACACTCGCACCTTTCAGTTGGTCGAAAAGGTCATCTATTTTTGGAAGTAGGTACTTGTTCTTCAATGTAACCTTATTCAACTCTCTATAGTCTCTGCACATACGCATGGTGCCGTCTTTCTTCTTTACAAACAACACAGACGCTCTCCAAGGCGATACGCTAGGTCAGATGAGGCGTAACTCTAACAGTTCTTCCAACTACATCTTGAGTTCTTCGAGTCCCTTGGGTGCCATTCGATAAGGTGCTTGGGATATTGGGGCTGCTCTTGGTTCCAAATTATGGTGAACTTTAATCACCTATCTGGTGGTAAACCAGGTAGTTCCTTATGAAATACATCACCAAATTCTATCACCACTTCCACCTCTTCTATAGGAGTCTCTCCTCCTTCTTCCTTGTTCAAGTACACCATGAATGCTTAGCTCTCTTTAACTTCTATTAGCATTCTGGCTTACAATGCAGATATCACTGAGATTTTCCTTCCTCTTCGAATTCCATAGAAACTTACTGAGATCTTATCGGGTCTGCGAAACACTATATACCTGTCCTTACAGCTAATGTGGCAGAATTCTCAGTTAGCCAATCCATTCCTAAGGTTACATCGACATCCCACATCTTCAACACGTACAGTTCATTGGCAACAAAACTTAGAGATAGTAAGTCCATTACTACGTTCAAACATGCAAGAATAGAGTCTATACTATCTCTAGAGGGTATAGCTACTCTCAGATTTTGTAAGGTTTTTACAAAGTTCAGCCTTAGATTCTCTACACATGCCTCTGAGATAAAAAAATGCGATACACTAGTGTTAAATAATACGATAACAGAAATATCAGAGATCGAACCCATACTTACCAAATTTTCCTATTTGGTGTTCTGTGCTCGTGGTTCCCCAATCTCTGGCTCTTGGTTTCACGTATATGCCTTGTCCTGGTAGCGTTGTGGGGCTCTTATGTTCCTCTGGGTCCCTTGGGCGGGTGCTGCTGCAGTGGCTGGTCATTCCTTGGCTGTTGCTGAGCTTGCATAACTCCCAGTTGTTTCACTTGTCCATTCTTCCCTGATGTTGCCCCTTGATTCCCTTTGCGCCATTGTTTAGCAAAATACATTGCGCGACCACACTTAGAGAATCCACTACCTATAGCTGGGCACTCTCCTTTGTGGGTCCTTCCACATCGGTTACAAATATTCGTATTCTGGGTCCTCAGATTCCCTCCAGAATTCTGACCAATTCTAAAACCTCTGAAGTTCTGGTTATTATGGTTTGGGGATAGCATAAACAGTGGCATAAGACATAAACATGGTCTCCAGTACTAAGTTTGGTTCTAATCTAGGTAGCCTATCCTGAACTTACATTCGAACTTACACACTATCCAACTCGTGGTAACTAAACCCCTCTTGTGTGGTTTATCTCGGCTCTAATGCACTATATTCATTCTATTCTTAGCAATGTTCTAAACTAATTATTGGGTTCTAATTAACATATTTACTTCTACACACAATCCATCACACATATATATGTAACAATCTATATTTTATTTTCGTTATTTATAATTGTTACAGTAGTAACCAGTCCATAATGAATGACTAATTAGTCTAAGATTAACATGCTTAAATTGTTTATATTATGATTTAATATGATAAATTATGTTAAGAGGATTCCAGAAATGGTTCTGGAATTTCAATCAAGCATCTGTAGCAAAAGATATTGCAGTTATAAGTTTTACCGGGGAACTACCAATGACGATGATATCATAATGTTAAGCATTCGAGCATGACCCGAGATGTTGAGAGATTGTGATTTATTAGTTAACACATCATTTTTGTTATGATAGTTTGATCGAAATTAAAATTGAATAATCGAAATGTCGCTTATTAGGTTGGAGACAATAAAGCAACTCGCTCGTGTCATTAACTTCGTCTCCATTCCATTCAAGAGCCAACAATCATCTAACACATCGAATCAAAGGGAGAGGATCGACAGGAGTGCTAGCCATCATCACAAATAGGATTTAAGCTTTTCAAAGGTAAAACCCTAGCTCCAACATTTTCCTTGTCTCTTGAAAGTCATGATCTTACCTTGTTAAAAATCTGCAATGATCCTTATTTATCCATGCTAGTATCATTCCCAAGCTTAATGTTTCATTAATCATGATTTGAGCCATCAAACCTAAAACCCTAGTTTTCATGTGACTTGATTTGATTATTTAGAACTCATTGATGCCTTCATTGCGAGATTTGGCCTTGAAACACAAAATCCAAAATTTATCCCAAGAGAAAAACTACCCAGGCAATTGGGGCTCTGACTAATCGTGCCCCGATCGATCCGATCAAGTTTGAAGATTAGTTCAATCTTCACCCGGGTTCCCTCCGATCTTCATCCGAAACCCAAAAAAACCAAAGAACCCTAATTTAAGTTTGAAGACCGGATCGATTGGGAGTCGATCGATTCGATCCATATTGGATATCGATCCCTTCGGACCTCTGCATCGGAGCCTTTCAAACCAAACATGATTGCATCGATCACACCATGATCTATCCGATCCCCTAAGCCTCCATCCCTACAATCAGGCCTTTGATCAGACCCCAAATTTTGATCTAAGATCGGTCTGATTCTCCTCTGATCTAACCAATCCTTTGAAACCCTAATTCTTTTGATCCTTTTGATCTCACCATCGATCCCAACTGAACCCTAAGAAAGGATCGGTCCGATCTTATCACAATCAAACAAATCATCTCCTAAAAGTTTTGAAACCTTCGATCCAATCAATCATACTTCAATTCATTTAATCATATCTCGAATTACCCGATTTTATTCCCATCCATCCAACCGTACCCAATGCCTTATTTTCATTATGATTCATGTCATTATCATTATTTTGTTCAACACATCATTCTTATTTCCCAACTGATCGAATAAGAACAATCGAATACCTTCTTTTCTTCGTAACCTATATGATGATTGTATTACAATTAGAAACTCGAACCCTCCGACTATACCAAACCATGGAGTGAATGTCGATTTTGTGTAATCTCTTTAAACCCGAATGACAAACCCCAGGTGTCACCTTATGTCTCCGCTCTGACCCAGCAACTAAAAATATTATGTAAACATTTAATGCCCATGAATTGTGACATGCGTTACATATGCTTAGTACAACATTATTAGTAACTCGATGCTGTACTCACATCCGTGATTTCGTGAAGGTACTCATCTCATTGAAGGAGCCGTTGGACAGATTCCACCCGCATACCTGTGAGTTTAGCTAGGACGTGAGGTGAGCTTTCTTGTATACAAAGATAACTTAACATGCTTTTATTTGTGAAATCCCTGAATCCTTGTTCAATAATTTGGCACCAAACATAACTGCCCTCCCGTGATTGTTTTGACCAGTGAACGGAACTAATATCATGCAATACCTGCATTCCACAATTGTACAAAATAACTTACGTGTAATTCACCTAATTTTATGCATAACATGGTAACTTATAAGTACATATCAATTATAACCATCCATTTATCCCCCACCACGCAGCATTAACAAAACCCTAATCATCCATCTACATATATTATTGTGTGAAAATTGCATGAAATCATGTATAATTAACTCTCGAACTCGGACATAAAACTTACTTTTTGTAGAGTAAGTAGTGTCAAACGCAACAATATCGCCAAACATGTGGTACTTCTTTTTCGATACAGCATCACACCAAAATAGTCTTTTAAGCTTGTCATGGTGGTCAGTTTTGTACGCATACGTAAACCCATTGCATATCTCCTACAACATACGTCTCCTCCATCAACAAAACACTTTGTATCATATATGAAATTTTGAACTTCGGTTAAAGTGCAACAAACCCCAAACTCACCACCGAGCAATTCCTTCATTAGCCTATGTTCATGAGTCAGACCAATACTAGCTTTTGCGTAATCAAGAATGAATTGTTGGTGAATCACATCCGCAACGTGATTCACCTTCATGAAACTCTTGTGTTTCTCCTCGACTAATTCATGGTTGTGCCTTTCAAATTTATCCACCACGTAGCATCCATGAACACATGCTTGAACACAATCCGAGCATTGAATCCACACCTAATCGATTTGGTACGCCATTTTTTTTAATTTTGCCTTGTTCATCAATCGCATCTTCTGCAGCCGCATTCATTTGCCCCTGCCGATTGCATATTGCATATCTCCATATAAGTAATCCGCCTAACTCAATCCCACCTCCAACGTATATCAAAACCGTCGGCCCTCCCATATTCAACATGTGACTGCATCGCTTATTCCAATGAAATGTAAACTTTGCCCTTATACGGTTTCAATTGGGCATCATGGACTGGATAGTATAACACTGTAAACAAAAAAACACAAGAATAAAACTAATCCCTAATGACTAACTGCACAGCGAGTAATGTTCGAACTACATAATAATATGTTTTATCGTAGCATAATATCATACTTGTTGCTGCATACTAATACTTTTACCTGCTTCATCCGACTCCACATTCTCAGCAAATTGTGTTAATCTCGAATATAATTTTGTTTGTATAACCATACCTAGTTCTAATTATATTACGGTGGTTATATGTGTTGATTCGTGATTAGCAATAATTAAGGAAATAAATATTATGGAGTTATATGTGGAGTTTGGTTGTTTAGGAATAAATTCACCATTACTTAGATTTGTTATCAAATACCGTAAATACACCTTACGTAATATATTGCTGCAAATCTATAGTTATACTCAGCCCGCGAATCTAGGCAAATCAATGGGAATGGTTAAAAATCATTTATCACACCAAATGACTTTATTATTTGAACACAACACACACACACACACACTCTCTCTCTCTCTCTCTCTCTCTATATATATATATATATATAAGGTCACATTACTGTACAAATTGCCCTTAAGATGCAAACTAAGCATGCATCATAGTCGTAGAATAATGAAATTAATGGCCTTTATTTGTTTCTGACCGCTTGCATATGTACGTTATTTCTATTACATATATGGTTATATTGGTAATTTTACAATAATCATTCACTTCCTAATAATAGAACATATATTCATCTGCAAACGGTTATATAATGTTGTATACAAACATATAACACGTCATTGTTGAATTTTGGTATACATAGCTAACTTTATTTATGTTGTATACAAAATTAACTATTTCCATACGTTTCATATAACGACTACTCTGTTTATCTCGAATAACTAGGGTGGATCATGTATCGTTTAGGAGATCATAATAGATTGCATGATTGATAATCCTAAATGATATATAAATAGTAATCACAGCTGAGGCGACTTGAGGATGAGTCGCCCGTCTAGGCTGCAGTATATTCGAGAAATAGCTTATCTAGGCTACTTAATATACTGGTCCGTGAGACTTATTGATTAGATCACATTGACATGTATTCTTTTATCTGACCCGAGTAGAGAATTAAGATCTCGTTGATTTAACCGAACCTAGCTTGATAGAGTTTAAGTTATGTATATGCCTTGTGTGTCACTTTGACTTACTATGGGTGAGAGCTTTCCGTCAGCTCAATAATCTCTGTACCTTAGATAGCAGCATATCATATATGAAAAGTTATAAATTCGTATTAAGCGTCCAAATCTGTTTTAGGATGATGACACTACCTTATGATGTTCATAAGGTTTATCGTACTAAACCCTGTAGGTTGATTAAGTTCAGGTATGATAATAAGGATGAACTGTATGACTCGAGGAAATTAAATAAGAGATTAATTAGGTAGAGTTGTCAGAGCTTAATTAATTAATAAATGTCAGATATTTTAGATGTGGGGTTCATTAAATCTAATACAAGCCCTGACTCACCATTGGATGATAGAGGGGTAGGTCAGATCGGTTCTTTGGTGAAATAAATCTGATATTAATAAATTAATTTAAGTCTATGGGCTAGACATGGAGAAATTAATTTATTAATAGACCCACTCTATTTTCTGGTAATTGATCCCTGAGTTGGCCCAATAGCCTTTTATTCAAGGAATCATAGGCAAAGTAGGAAAAGCATGCTAAGTCCTCTATAAATATGGGTTTGTGATTAAGAATCATAACACAATTCACGTGACAAAAAGATCACAGAAACCTTAGGGAACTACATAGGAGACGGCGCCTACATCTAGATCCCAGACAGAGATTTATCCATCTGTCATCATCGGACTACGTGAAATAAGGTGGTGGGATACAGCTCAGAACCTAATACTGGAATCATCTTCTACATCCGTAGACGAACTTTGCACCAAATTCACAGGTAAATATTTCGCAACTCCAGCGTAATGCACTTACAATTTCTAGATGCATGCTTGGCAAAATAATTAATGTATGATAAGTTATGGTACCCGAAATCCAGTCCAGGCAAAATGAATCAAAATTCAGTTTTTGTATTCCTACAATTGGTATCAGAGCTCGGATTAAGATTTTGGCTCTACCGGATAACTTATGTTTGGTTATTTATGTGCACTTTGATATTGTATGATTGTAGGGTTGATTCTTCGTGGCTCACATTCATTTTTTGCTTCAAAGATGTAATTTTTATTGTATTTTGTTCATTTTTTGTTTCTTTTTTTGTACCACGAGAAAATCCATGGTTATATTTCAATTTCGATATAAAATTAGGATGAAAATTCGATGTAATTTTATTTTATTGTAAATAGGAGTACAAAAATCTAATCGATGGCGAAAAATGAAGCGAAGAACGATGATCGCACAACAAGCATATGCGCGTGTATGCACGTGGGTCGGCATGCGCCGGTAGTTACGCGGTCACGTGCTTCACGCACGCAGTCACATGCAGCAGTGGGCGGCGACGCTGCTGCGCCGACCAGTAAGACTCGGCCGGAGGCGAGCAAGGCCAGGCGGCGGGGGTAGTGGTTGAACAGTGATAATGATTCCAGATAAGATTGACCAAGATTTGGTTTTCATAAATCCGATATTTTCCGAAATTAAGTTTGAAAAAAATCTTGAATAATCTTAATTTATCATTATCATTATCAATTTGAGATATAAAAAGATTTTTGCTTATCTCAATATATTTTATAAGATATGTCATTATCCTTATCAATTAAGATAGAAAAAATATATTTTTCCTTGTCTTATGGATTTGATAAAGATATGTCATTATCTTAAAAGATTCGTTTTGAGATTTGTTTTCCTCTCTCTTGTAATTTCTACGTGAGTTAATTCACTCATCCAAATGGAGTGTCCGCATCACCAAATGGAGTGGTCCCTACATCAATTAAAATGTCAAGACCTCCACAAATTGATCTCTATACAAAGTGATTAAGGTTTATGGTAAACGTCCATCCACTTAACTTACTTATAATTTTTAATTACGAGTTTGTTAGATAAGAT